>JACXGI010004174.1:0-47105 GCA_016801175.1 Esox masquinongy
GCAATATTTGCCCACTCTTCTTTGCAAAAGTGCTCCAAATCTGTCAGATTGCGAGGACATCTCCTGTGCACAGCCCTCTTCAGATCACCCCAGAGATGTTCAATTGGATTCAGGTCTGGGCTCTGGCTGGGCCATTCCAAAACGTTAATCTTCTTCTGGTGAAGCCATGCTTTTGTGGATTTGGATGTGTGCTTTGGGTCCTTGTCATGAAAGGTGAACTTCCTCTTCATCTTCATCTTTCTAACGGACGCCTGAAGGTTTTGTGCCAAAATTGCCTGGTATTTGGAACTGCTCATAATTCCCTACACCCTGACTAAGGCCCCGGTTCCAGCTGAAGAAAAACAGCCCCAAAGCATGATGCTGCCACCACCATGCTTCACTGTGGGTATGGTGTTCTTTGGGTGATGTGCAGTGTTGTTTTTGTGCCAAACATACCCTTTGGAATTATGGCCAAAAAGTTCAACATTGGTTTCATCAGGCCATAACACTTTTTCCCACGTACTTTTGGGGGACTTGATGTTTGTTTTTGCAAACTTCAGCCAGGCTTGGATGTTTTTCTTTGTAAGAAAAGGTTTCCATCTTGCCACCCTACCCCATAGCCCATTCATATGAAGAATACGGGAGATTGTTGTCACATGTAGCACACAGCCAGTACTTGCCAGAAATTCCTGCAGTTCCTTTAATGTTGCTGTAGGCCTCTTGGAAGCCCCCCTGACCAGTTTTCTTCTCGTCTTTTCATCAATTTTGGAGGGACGTCCAGTTCTTGGTAATGTCTCTGTTGTGCCATATTTTCTCCAATTGATGATGACTGTCTTCACTGTGTTCCATGGTATATCTAATGCTTTGGAAATTCTTTTGTACCCTTCTCCTGACTGATATATTTCAACAAGGAGATCCCTCTGATGCTTTGGAAGCTCTCTGCGGACCATGGCTTTTGCTCTGAGATGCAACTAAGAAAATGTCAGGAAAATCCTACTGGAACAGCTGAACTTTATTTGTGATTAATCAGAGTTTAAATGATGGCAGGTGTGTAATGACTTCTATTTAACATGAGTTTGAATGTGATTGGTTAATTCTGAACACAGTCACATCCCCAGTTATAAGAGGGTGTGCACACTTATGCAACCAGGTTATTGTAAGGTTTTTATTTTTCATTTTTCCCTCTCGAAGATTTCAGTTTGTTTTTCAATTGAATTGTTCACATTATAGGTCACATTAAAAGTTTTTATATCCACTGTATGTCAATAGTCAATGGGCATGAAGCATAGAGTGGAGACCTCCACTCTTTTTTTGGAAACCCCCACTGTGAAATGATCTGTGTGGTGTGCATGGCTTTGCAGTCCACATTGGTCTCTGAGACTGACTAACACAAATTAGCCTGATATACTTGGATTGGTTTTGAGCAGCTTTCAAGGCTGATCGATCTTCTAAGCATTACAAAAAGGATAAGCTGCAATGATTGACTTGCTCTCCTGGACAGGGCTCGTCTGCCCAGCCTGGATGTCCTGCCAAGGCATCATGGACAGGGCTGGTCTGCCCAGCCTGGATGTTCTGCCAGGGCATCATGTCTTGTGTGACGGGCATACAAATGGAACCACCACCAGTGTTCAACTACTGGCAGCCCCAGTTTGTATTAGATGTCTTCACTTAAACTTTGAAGAATAAACAATGAAACTAGGACTCCCTTGCTGATTAATTATTAGTTGGTGGTGATGGGAGAGCTGGGCTAAGAATAGCCCCCTGAAATGTGTCCTTCATAAACTTGCCAGGTTGGCCAAGTCTACAGGACTGACTGGAGACTTTCAACCTTCTACTGTCTCTGTACAGGGCTCAAAGCCACACCAGTTATTTCTCACATTTTATATATATTTCCAAAGAATATGAAAGATACATGTCACTAGGACAGATTGAGACACCCTACAGAATCCTGCGTTCATTTTTTTAAATCCCTACTAAACATAAGTCCTCATTGGAGTAAATGTATATTCATTCATTTTTCTGCCATCCTGCCTTGCAGTTTAATTTGTAAGTGGATGTGGTGTGGCCTGATTCCAGGGGTATTCTTCACTAATTATACTCTACTTCACTGGGGAATACATTTTCCATACAGTGAGGTCACCCACTACTGCTCAAGTTACACTTTTTCAACTAACTCTAATTGTATTTCTTGTGTCAGTTACCCAGTGGATTTACTTTGAACTAAAATAATAGTTCCCAATGAGTTATATACCATCATATTATTAATAATAATAATAAGTCCAATGTGCATTACCAAACACATAAATTAATTAAAACAATTGTAAAATACCATAACATGAGCTACTAAAAACAAAGCAAATCAAGCCATCAAACAATACATTTTGCCTGAATAGATACATCTTAGGAGCTGGGCCGGTTCTAGGCATGAGCGACAAATGGGGTCGCTTCGACCGCTAGGGAGCCCCCGGCCATTAGGGGAGGGGCCCCCGAATCAAATTTTGCTTAGGGCCCCAAAAGGCTAGAACCGGCACTGCTGAGGAGGATCTGGCTTTAAGACTACCTGTCCTGACAACTCCTGTCTGTCCCTGCCAACACTACACCTAGTTGTGTTGCAGTTCTAGCTTCTACTTGATAACTCCTGCTGTAGCTGTCGGCTGCCCACCTGGTTGTCCCTGTCCTTATCCACCTGGAGCCGCTGATCTAGAGTCAGCTTAAAGACTCTGGATACAGACCACCTGCTTGAACTGACCCATTGGTCAACATGAAAACTATTGATGTGGCCTTAAATAATGATGTACTCCCGCAGAGCCAGAGGAAGACTGTTCACCCTTTAGAGTCTGGCTCCCTCCAGGTTTCTTCCTAGGTTTCAACCCTACTAGGAACTTTTTCCAAGCCACTGGGCACTCATTCTTGTTGTTTGCTGCTGTTTGGGGTTTTAGGCTGGGCATCTGTATAAGCACTTTGGGACAACAGCTTATATAAAAAGGGTTTTATAAAAGTAAATCATTGGTTGATATTGAGACTAATTAGAATCCTATGACAGCAGACACTGACAGACACTGGCAGACACTGACAGTGTCACAGTTTAGAGCTTGCTGGATTGCAATATCAATACAGCTGCTAAGTTCCTATTTGTCAGGAAGGTGGATGAGGTTACACTAAAGCAGATGGATAGACCCACCTTGGGTTGGAGCTGAGCTTGCCCACTAGCCCACAGGCTATAACAGTTTCTAAAGAATCCGGTCAGAGATGAAGAGCCTGTTAAAGAGGGGAAGAGGTTTGAGCTGAGCATGTTCTACAGAAATTGGTCGACTTCTAGTTTACAGCATGTCCTGTAGGTAAGAGCACATTATCATTGTCAGCATCAACCTAGGAGAAATTAGGGTTACAGCCTTAAGAGACAAAACAAGTCAAAAGCATCCAACAACATTTTGTTCACCTTGCCGGCTCACCTTGCCGGATTTGATCTAACAATCTGATTACTGTTCGGACTCGTTAACCACTAGGCCACCCTGCCGCCCCAGTCTGTTGATTAAAAGAGTATACATGTATACTTCTTTTAACATAAACTAGGTAAAACCACTGACTCCTCCCACTGTCTTCTCTCTTGTTCTGAGTTTCGAAGTCTACTCCCTCTTCAGAGAATGAGAGTATGAGGGATTGCCTCAGTCTTCTTCAAGAGAACATATGCACACACACACACCTCACAATCACGGCGTGTCTGTCTCTATCACTCCATCGCCAGTCTTCAGCTCGTCTCCTTCTCTGGCTCTCTGGACCCCAGCCTGCCTCTACCACTGCTGCTCTTTGTCCACCTGACTGACCTGTCCTCAGGATAACACCATCAGGAAGAGGACATTCATTCAGAGCAGACATCTACGGCGTTGAAAGGTGAGTTCATTTAGTATTATTTTTCAATTTTGAAGTTTAAAAAAAAATCCCTAACGACTGCTTTAATTAAAGAGTTGTCAGTGGTGTTGTGCAATGAAATGACCAGACCCGAATTACTGTTAATGTGGCTGTGCATGAAGGTCCATTTGTCCGCAAAGATGTTCACATCTTCTAAATTCATTTGAAATGCTAAATGCATTTGTGTAGAAGAAGCTGGAAGTTGCTGAATATGCATTAAATCAGAATATGTATTGCACGTGAGTGGGCACTACATCTTAAAACATGAGTGGAGGAACTAAACACCCACTTAGGGTGTTTCTTTTGTGATTTTCTGATTGTTTTGTGTTATTTCATTATTCAGGTGTACATCAGTTTTCAAGTGATGAATAAATATCCTCCAGGATAGACTGATGAGTTCGTTGCCAGGTTATATGGGGGAAAACAGGGCTGCAGCCTCTGGAATCCATGCTTGTCATGGATGGATTCATCAAATTAAAAAAGGATGCCACTTTCTTTTGAATAAAATTGTGATATAATTTTTTAGATTACAGTTAATTAAGATCTATTGATGTAATGTAATGTTGTTTCTTATTTTGACTATGCAGCATTTGGTCAACATTCGCTATAAAAAATAGAAGCTATCCTCATTTCTTATATTTAATCAAAACCGATGTGAATGTCTGCACATGCCATTTCAACGGCATGATTCTTGTATTGTGTCATATCATTTCTTCTCCGGTAGCTATCAACAGAATAAGAACTGGTCCAGACCATTGGTTTTGGTTCTTCTCTGGTAACTATCAACAGAGTAAGAGCTGGTCCAGGCCATGGGTTTTGGTTCTTCTCTGGTAACTATCAACAGAGTAAGAGCTGGTCCAGGCCATTGGTTTTGGTTCTTCTCTGGTAACTATCAACAGAGTAAGAGCTGGTCCAGGCCACTGGTTTTGGATCTTCTCTGGTAACTATCAACAGAGTAAGAACTGGCCCAGGCCATTGGTCTTTGTTCTTCTCTGGTAACTATCAACAGAGTAAGAACTGGTCCAGGCCATTAGTTTTGGTTCTTCTCTTGTAGCTATCAACAGAGAATAAGAACTGGTCCAGACCATTGGTTTTGGTTCTTCTCTGGTAACTATCAACAGAGTAAGAGCTGGTCCAGGCCATGGGTTTTGGTTCTTCTCTGGTAACTATCAACAGAGTAAGAGCTGGTCCAGGCCATTGGTTTTGGTTCTTCTCTGGTAACTATCAACAGAGTAAGAGCTGGTCCAGGCCATTGGTTTTGGTTCTTCTCTGGTAACTATCAACAGAGTAAGAACTGGCCCAGGCCATTGGTTTTGGTTCTTCTCTGGTAACTATCAACAGAGTAAGAGCTGGTCCAGGCCATTGGTTTTGGTTCTTCTCTGGTAACTATCAACAGAGTAAGAACTGGTCCAGGCCATTGGTTTTGGTTCTTCTCCAGTAGCTATCAACAGAGAAAGGCTGGTTCAGAATCTTTGGGTGTGTAAAAGGTGTGTGACACCTCAAGTCCCTCTGCAGACATGACCAAACGTAATGAGGAACTCTTCTGGCTTTGGATTCCCACGCTAGGATGCAGCGAATCCGGGAGGGAATCCACATCAGGACCATGAAGGCCAAGAGGAAAGTAGAGGACATCTCTAAGGAAGACGTCCAGGCCTTCTTCAGGAAGAACGCCTTTGTTCTCTTTACTGTAGCGGCTGTCGTTATAGGTGAGTGAACACTCACTGACCCCTGAATGCAACACCAATCTCCAGGGACCCACACAGAGGCATAGTACACACAAACATACCCACACACCGACACACACATACACACACACACAGACACACACACACACACACACCCATCGACACAGTCTGAAGTCCATGCTCTTATTCAAATCAATCCTCCAGGGAGGACTCACCTACAAACCTAATTCTGGATGTGACTGAGAGACAGAGTTTGACACAGTCCTCTGCACTATACAGAGATCCATGTTCATGTTTCATGTACATTAATCACCCCTGATTGTCCAGGTATAATCCTGGGCTTTGCCCTTCGTCCCTATAAGATGACCTACCGGGAGGTCAAGTACTTCTCCTTCCCTGGGGAGCTGCTGATGAGGATGCTCCAGATGCTGGTGCTCCCCCTGCTGGTGTCCAGCCTCATCACAGGTACGGCGAGTCATCACACAGTGGCCATCTGACCAAGGCACAGTTACATGTTTGGACCATGAAGGGTGAATTTAGCAGCGTTTTTTTAAAAGGACATATTTAGCAGCGAATCAGACACAACTTCACAGGTTCTTCTTGACTTTCGCTTGATCCGTGTGAAATTGATTGCCACTCTTACACTCCGGATTCCCTTTGGCCACGAGTTGCTGGCGTGGTGACAGTCAGTTCATTGTGCTTCTTTGCTGTTAAAATGTGGTGCAGAGAAGAATGGAGGAGGGATGGGGGGGTAGCTGCTTTACTTCGCATGCATAAAAGCACCCAATTCACCCCAGAAAGTAGTCTCTCTACGCAAGTACACACCTCCCAGAGTGCCCTAGAAGGTCAGGTTAGGATCAATATGGCCCAGCTTGGTATGATGTGCATTATATCATGCTGAGGGATTTACCCTGACCTTGATACTAGTTCTGAAGCAGCGAGCTCTACATTGAGCTGATCTGCATCTAATTTACCATTTAAACAAACTTTGCTTTAAACTCTATACTCTCAGAAAAAAAGCAAATGGATTCTTTGGGTATCCCTGTGAAGAACACATTTGAGTTACATGTAGAACCTTCTGTGAATAAGGTTCAACATAAAACCCAAAAAAAGGGTTATATCTGGAAACTAAAATATCTTCTTTAAAAGGTTCTCCCACTGGGACTGCCAAATAACACTTTTAGTGTAATATGTGAATGTTCAAAAATAAGCTGTGGCTATACTTTATGTAGTAGTCATTTTCATTTTTAAACTCTTTAAACGCCCTAAACATGGATAGAAAGGCGGTATAGAAGGAAGAAAGTGTGGTGTACAGTTTTGTCTTATCCTCTTTGTAGTAACCCTGAAAAGAACCCATGGGAGTCATTTCTTCTGTCCCATTAAAGTGGTCACACAGACTTGTTTTTAGTTTCCATGGTGATGTTGAGATGCAATGTTGTTATTGGCACATGGCAAGTGGACAGGTTTCCCAGGGCTAACAGAGAGGATAAAGGGAAAAGAGACTGAGAAAGAGAGGAGCAGATGCATAAGGGAGCAAAAAGGATTGTGGGAGGCCTGATGAGTGCGAGCTGAAAGAGGTGAAAGGGAGGGTCAGGGTGGGGGTTTGTCTACAGTTGCTGGATTAAATGAGCACATATGTCTCGGTTACAGAAACTACTCTTACTCAATCAACACAACAAAACAGCCCTTGGAAAATCACAGAAAACTTTATTGAAGTCAGGTTGAGGAATCTATACAATAGCTTATCTGTGTTTTTATTTTTGCCTTTTTGTAAGATTGAAAGACTTCAGTGGGCTGAAGGAAATCATAAACATTACCTAAAACTTCTGATCGAAACATTCATATTTTCCTTTCCTGTGTGCATCGTAGCCGGATTTGCAGTTGCACTTAAACTTGTTTAAAAAATGCCAGAACGTCCATTGATCTCCATTCTTCACACCTGTTAGCTCTTTGTATTAGGCTGCATCCTCCAACAGGTCATGATAAATGATAAATTAGGCTCCATCATTTCTGAGAAAGAGGAGCAATAGGCTGGTTCACACTGTGGTTATCTGCTGGTCTCTCGCTGTTACACCTTACAGCCTCAATTCACTGAGTTCAACCCATTGTCTGGTGATGGGATGTGTAAGATCCCTGCTGTTCCAATAACAGCCAACACTTGTCTATGTAACGGCTTATACACTTCTGTGGCCTCTCAGTTCTCATAGTTCTCATTCCTGTTTCTGCCTTAGGGCTTTGTGTTCTCCTTGGCTAGAGCAAGGACTCACTATTGGCCCTCTGACTCCAACACATCTAGCCAGAACGACTTATAAGATAACCGGCAATTGCTATTACAAGTGTTTTTTGAATGACACTGCTATTAAAATGTTTTAGAAATGTTGCACAATAATAGTGTTCTTCTAAACAACCTCTCCCTCTCCCAATCAGGCATGGCAGCATTGGACAGTAAGGCTTCGGGAAAGATGGGCATGCGAGCTGTGGTTTATTACATGACCACCACCATCATCGCTGTCATCATCGGCATCATCATGGTGCTCATTATCCACCCTGGGAAAGGATCAAGGGATGAGTTCATGAAACAGTCCAAGATAGAGGACATCAGCCCGGCTGATGCCTTCCTGGATCTTATCAGGTATCTAGCTACGTGCTAATGTAGGAAGGGAGTCAAGGGTATAGCAGAGAAAAGATGCACTGTTTACTGATAATGTAATCCCTTCCTCGGTATGTGATGATAATGTAATCCCTTCCCTGGTATGTGATGATAATGTAATCCCTTCCCTGGTATGTGATGATAATGTAATCCCTTCCCCGGTATGTGATGATAATGTAATCCCTTCCTCGGTATGTGATGACTGTGCATTTTTATTTCAGAAACATGTTTCCACCAAACCTGGTCCAAGCCTGTACACAACAGGTTAAGTATCGAATTACTGATTTACTCAGAGGTTTCTGAACATTGGAACAATTCTTACATTTTCCACAAACAAATAGATCATTTTAAAAAATACACACATTTTCATCAATCATGACATGATTTTTGTTGTTTTTCTAACTGGATTATTGTCAGCTCCGTCAGGCACCCTACAAGGCATCAAATGTTTTACATGTATAGTCCAAAAAATTTTAAAAGGGTTTAATTCTAGCATTATATCATTTAAATTTGTAATCCAAATCTCCAAATCATGTTTTGTTTCACAGTGCTGTATAAAGGACCAGAACTTAATTAATTGTTATTTATGTTTTTCTAGACTCAGGACATAAAACAACATTCATAAGGCAATTATTATACCTTAGGTCTTGCACAGCAAATATTTTAAAAGTTTAAGCATATGTTACAGAATAGTGATTAAATGCTCTTTATAATACTGACAAGCCACTGACAAAGTTGACAACAGATTTTCAAAACAGACATATTTTCCCCTTATATATATATATATAGATTTATATATATAGATTTATATATATTTATACACTGTATATATCCCATTCCATATTATATTAATTTCATAATTTTATTGAAATGTTTTTTTCTATTTTAAATTGTTACTGAGGAACTTTGCTCAGGAAAGGGCTAATTTACTTTTGAAAACATAAAATATTACTATAACAATTATTTTACCTTACAAAATGTGTGTTAAAGTATTTAAGCAATGCAACAAAATCCACATTTTTCAAATAACAATTTTCCACTTCGTTTGCATGTCCTGAGAACATAGATTGTCCTGACTTTCAAGAATGTCTTTACTACTGTATTTTGAAAATATTTTCCCACTCAATAATCAGATGGGGAAATAGCCTGACATTCCATCCATCAAAAACTGTGGCATGAGAAAAATTTATGGTGTTGAAAAATGTAATACATTTTGTAGCATTATTGCCATTCTTAATACACATTTTCTGGTAATTAATCACACTAAGAGACTGGAAGTGGAACTTAAACTTGAAAATATATTTTGACCACTTGGAACAAATGACAAAAGCTGCAATGTGTTAACAAAAAATTATCACCAGTGGTAAAGAAGAAAGGACTTCCATTACTCATATAATGTTGTCGAGTCGCATCATGGTTGAAGGACACAATACAGTTTGAGCTGCAGTAAAGGAGCCTTGGCAGGGTCGCAATAGTAGCATGGTGGGGGCGGGATGGGAGAGAAAGTCCGGTACTGAGCAGTAAATAGAAATTCTCCGCTGGGGCAAGAAAAAGTAAGTTATGGAAGAGCATGTCCCCAGGGGGCTAACGACTCTGAGGTCCGGGCCGTCTCCAGGCAGAGTCGCCATAGAGCCAACTGGACCAAACAGAATACTCCTGCAGGGATATAGATGAACATTGTTTAAGTTATGAGGCTGAGATGAGTGGAGCAGGCACATTCAACCTTTCAACTCTCCAGTTGGTCAAGCTTTGCTTTTAGGAGCTCTACTGATTCGATGTCTAAATAACTATACAGTAACTACTTACGAACAACAACATGTCAGGAACATCACTTTCACTGAAAGCTATCGTACCTTAAACAATATGTTAACCCATGACTTACATAACTGTCTCTTTCACTTCAGTTCAAAACCAAATATGGAAAGCGAATTGTCCATGTGACTGTGACCGTCAACGACTCCTTCTTCAACTTGACCAACCTGACGGAGCAGATAACGCGGGAGGAAGCGATTCCGATCCCAGGGCAGGTGAACGGCGTCAATGCCCTGGGGCTAGTGGTCTTCTCCATGTGCTTCGGCCTCATCATTGGTAACATGAAGGAGCAGGGCCAGCCCCTCAGGGAGTTCTTTGACAGCCTCAATGAGGCCATCATGAAGCTGGTGGCTATTATCATGTGGTGAGTAGTTGGTGTGTATGGTTGGGTTGTTTATAAGTATCGCATGTTTTTTGTGTGTGTGTGTTTGTGTGGGTGTGTGTGTGTGCATGTGTGCTTTGGAATGTTAAGTCTATCTACAGTATGGCATACCAGCAGAGGAGGATGTTACAGTGTTTATCCTCCACTCTCAATTGAATCAAAAGTCTTTATTTATCCTCTGCAGGAGGTATTTTGTTGTGAATTCTCTGACAACTCTATACAGCCAAGATCTGATATCAGGTCTAAAGGATTGCTAAGAAAATTGCCCAACACAGAACCGCCTCAGCTTTCTGATGCTAAATGGTTCGACAACTAAACAAGGCTTTTTGTGACGTTCACTAAAAAAAATCTTTCCAGGCAGCCATTTGATAGATTTAAACTATGTTTTGTCCACGAATACATGAACTTGTGATTTTCCTAATGTCTGCTCACCAGAGACCAAACATATTCAAAACAATAATACACAGGAGACATTCTGGGAATGTTTTAACTTTGTCAACTTTCCAAACAAAACCCATCACCTCACTCTGCCCTTCAGGTATGCTCCAATCGGTATCCTCTTCCTCATATCGGGTAAGATTGTGGAGATGGACGACATCACTGAAATGGGAGGTCAGCTGGCCATGTACACCATCACGGTAATCATAGGCCTGTCCATCCATGCTTTCATCATCCTCCCCGGCCTGTACTTCGCCATCACACGGTTGAACCCCTTCCTCTTCATCATGGGGTTGGTGGAGGCCCTCATTACAGCCCTGGGAACCTCCTCCAGGTAGGGATCTCAAACACTGCTGCTGTCCACCTTGGCCTTTTCTCACACCTGAACTCAGATTATGCTGAAACGAAACACTCCTGACCCTGCCTTTGGGCCCCGACTCAAATCCTATTCGAATGGTTCCTGCTCAGATTATGCGGTAAATGAAACACTTGCTTTATTGAGACAGTCTTGAAAGATAGAAAAGATATATTCTGCTGAAAGAGCAGTGGGCCAGATTCAAACCTACCATGCAACAATACATGTATACCAGAGGCAGTGGCTTAGGCCATTAAACCACCCAGTTTTAAACAAAAAAACAAACCCAACCAGTCATACTTAAACATTATCTGTTTCTTTTCCTCAGTTCAGCAACCCTACCCATCACCTTCAAGTGTCTGGAGGAGAACAACAAGGTAGATAAGCGCATAACACGTTTTGTGTTACCGGTGGGCGCCACCATCAACATGGATGGAACTGCACTGTACGAGGCCTTGGCGGCCATCTTTATAGCCCAAGTCAACAACATGGAGATGAATTTAGGTCAGATCATAACAATCAGGTTAGTCTTAATGTCCAAGGTTTATAAGGTATGTTTTTAGAGAATTAAAATGTTATGTTTACAATTAAGTTACATCATTTATGGAGATAAGATTTTAAAACGTATTAATGATGTATGATCAAAAAGCATCACAGCCACTGCGGCAAGTATTGGAGCTGCTGGGATCCCACAAGCTGGACTGGTCACCATGGTGATTGTGCTGACTTCTGTCGGACTTCCCACTGATGACATTACTCTCATCATTGCAGTTGATTGGTTCCTGTGAGTAATATTTAGCATTTTTTTCAAAATGAGATATGTGAATAAATGAACTACATTTTCCTAACGCTTATACTTTTATGGTTTAAATACACATTACTTTGTGTGAAATAAAATGGGTCTAATGGCTGGAACTGAAAAGCAAATAATTTACTGTATCTATCATTTCACACTTTGCACATCCTTTTTAGCAACTACTACTCTAGTGACACACTTAACTACTATCCCTACGGTCTTGATCCAGTTTTTTGGGGGGAGATTTGCATATTTTTTGCAATGAGTTTTAACATAGAAACATAATTAGGTTGCCCAAATTAATCATTTCAATTAAATCCCCTTCACAGAAATTACACAGCTAATTGGGTAGTGAGAAAAAATCCCACTGTCCTTAAACTAGGATGGGTGGAATATGCAGACAGAGTCCAACCTTCATTTAATAAAAACATGGATGTTTCTCAGAGTGATTAGAATAATGGACAGCCTCTAGGGAGTGCTCTGACTACTCTTCAACAGTAGATAGGAATTGTCCATGTTGCTAGCAAATGACCTATTTTTCAACTACATTCATCTACAATGAAAACCTGAAAACTCTACCTTTTATCAAAATCCAAAATCATTGTTGACTGTTCCATTTAACTTGACCATGGTTCAACAGAACAGATAACAATGGGTAAACAACTCTAAACATTCATCTTTTTTTCTGATTGGAATTAGTTGTGTTACTTTCTAAATAACTGTCTCGCCACCCCTCTCTACCTCTGCCAGTCCTACCATTGTGTATAACATTCGCCTGGCTAACCTTTTTCTTTGTACCCTTTTCCCGGGTTGTAGTGACCGGCTACGTACTACGACCAACGTCTTGGGCGATTCCATTGGGGCAGGCATTGTGGAGTTCCTGTCTCGACATGAGCTGCAGGCAAAAGATGTGGAAATGGGGAATGCAGTGTTGGAGGAGAGGAAGAAACCGTATCAGTTAATTTCTCAGGAGAATGATTATGAGAATGCCAAACGTCCCGACACTGAATCCAAGATGTAGATCAAGACACAGCAATTTTTGTTTAAACAATTTATTCCATTCTTTCATATTTTTCTAGTAATTGTAGCCATTGTGCCAATAACATTTCTTTGATATTTTGAAATTCATAAAGTCACAAGTTTATTTACCATCTAACTTCTTAATTTCATTTTTGAACGTATCTCTTTTCGAAGTGGGCAAATAAAATTGTTTAAATCTGTGGCCTCTCTATCAGATATAGTAGATAGGCTACCTTTGTTCGTTTGGCTATTTATGTGTGGAGTCAGCATAGCCTAGAAAACGTGCAGTATATGGTGTAATATCAGGAGGAAGTTGATAAGGGAGTTGATATTGGAAAGGGATTTTGTAAAAAGGTGGAAGCAACGTGTGTCTGTTTGACTGGGTAAGCAATAACCTTCACAAAATGCAACAGAAAAAAACATTGCGTTTATTTATACAACATGCCTAATGAAATCTGACATTTCCCACTCCTTCAGTGGAAAACTGAGTAGTTTAAACAAAACATACACAGCACCAGAGAAATGTTATTTGTTTTCTTCCCCCTTTTCAGATTGTGTAAATATTCCTGCGGCATAAGACAACACCATTATTTTTTTCTTTATTTTAAAATGTAAACAACAAATGTAAGGCAGTGCTTTGATGCAGAGAATATTGCTAAAGTATTTATGAGATGTATCTAACAATACAATATTATCACTACATGTGTACTACTTTGTAGTTGGCCCTAAAACAAATGAGTCTTTAAATTCTCTACATCACTATTTAGGAATTTATATAATTCTGTTAACATAGCTGGTGTTTAAGATAAATTAACTTTTAATTGTTAACTGTGATTGTTTTTCTAACATATATGTTTTACATTTGTTTAATGTTGTAATACAGGGCAGACCTAGGCCTCAGTCAATTTCTCTGTATAAATAAAGATAAAATAAATAAAAAGTTCTTTAAGATTTAGTAGAGAGATTGTATTCAGATATGTGTTTACATTATCTATAGAGAATGGGTTATTGTTTATTTGGACGCCTGCTTTAACCTGAATATGAAAATATCTGAATATTCCGTCCTGAAATTCCACTCCAATAGTTTGATTAGTGAAATCTTGGAACACCGTCTGTGATTATTACAGTATGTGTGAACTAAATGAAATGTAAACTGTGATGTTCTTTTTTTTTAAATGTTTTCTGATATTGTGATTAATTTTCTCTAAAGGTTACATTTGTGGTTCAAAGGAAATCAATAGACTGGTAGATTTGTCTTTGGTGAATACAATTTTGAATACAATTTAAAAAAGAATCAATGTTTGAATTCAGTGTTTTTTTCACCCACGCAGTAATAAAGTAACACAGCATTTGTATATAGATTATGATATTGTATTACATTACACAGCACCCAATGAATGGCTCTAAATACATGCCTTCAAAATGTATTGTCGAAAAATGTGCCTTATAACCAACACTGTTGTCTCGTGTGACAAATACATTTTTAGATTTTTGTAATTTAGCCAATACTCTTATTCAGTGACTTATAACCAATGAATCACTCTCAATATATACATTGGTGGGACAACCAGTCAACCCAGTCAGTATACTTTATTAAATAGCAATCAGTCAAAGTACATGCCAAGATGAATATAACATAATAATAACAATTTAGAATGATTTTATAATATTTATACAACTCATAATACTAACATTTTAAAATGATCATCTGGACAATTTTAAATGGTTTACTAGCTGTCTCACATGCTCTTCATTAGAAATGATTAGACATACCCAAAAATCTCCCTGACAGCATTGATTTGTTTCCCACAGGCCCATTTGCAATAAATCTTTCAACTAAGCTTTGGTGTCTTCTATTTTTTTGTTTTTTTTTGTTTTAATGAATGTTTTACAATCATAGTATCCACAGACTGTACCTTAAAGATGAATAGGTCTTTATTTTATACTTTTAAAAAAAATGTGTAGTGTTAATGTCATTATTGTAAAAGCTACAGTTAATACAAAGGGCCTTTGTGGGCATGTAGAAATCAAAGGGCATGTGGAAATCACTGAAAACACAGTAAAAACTGAATGCAACATCTTATTTTATAGTTATATATTGTTAATAATAAAGTTTGAGTAAATGCAATGATTTCATTCTCCGAATAAATAACCACAACGGTGTATGTTAAAGTAAGATCCTGGTAAAATAATGGATGCGAGATCCTGGTAAAGTTCCCGTTTAAGCATTCAGTTTCCATTAAAAATATGATAGCGAACTCTTTACTCGCAGTGGCAACAGGTTAAATTTGAATTGTTAGTGGATGTTTGCTGCCATCCTGTGGATAGACTTACACAGCACTTCATGCAAGCTGATGGCTTAATGTAATATTGCACTGTAAACCTGTTGTTTTGTAATCAACAAGTGTAGAGTAGTGAAACAGAAATAAAGGTGCAGGGCAGGCTATCTTTCTCACTAATATTTATGTAGGTATATTCCGCCACTATTTACCCTATCATTGGCCTGTATTTGATCGGAAATATATTACTCCCTTTTTGACTTTTTTTCTCTCTTTCACAATTACAGTTAAGATCTAAGAAATGTTATCTTTGGCACTCTCATTGCAAAAACTCCCAACATATTTGGGAGAACTGAAGATTGCAGCAAACCTCCCAGGCACCACTGCAAACCCATTCTGTTTTTGTCTACACTGCTTTTCCAAGTGATGTGAGTTAATTTGTGTGAGGGCACACTCATTCACAAGACGACCTCGGCATTATGCACTTGTCTATACTGATAGAGGGAGCAGAAGCCTTGACGATTGCAGGAAAACCTTTCTGATGATACCTTCACCCTCTCCTGACGTTCCTGGACAATTTGCATCAGGCCTATGGCTTCCCAGCCACTTGTCAGCTGGCTGTACAGTCAATGATTGAAACTTCAAAAGTGAAAAAGGAGGCCCTGTGGGGAATAGATTGTGAACGCCTGCTCTCCTGCATTAAACTGTTATGTACTCTTGTGAGACAAACTCCACTGTACTCTACTAAGCTCCACTGTAGTCTCCATTTCTGAATAAAACTTGACTGTATCGTACAATATTTTCTACTGCTGCGCTGAACTGAACAGTGTGGTTCAATCTTTACATTTCAGTCTTGTGAATGATAGCATAGATGTCTATCATTTATTCACATTTGAGTTATTCAATAGATGCTGTTATCCAATATTACTTACAGTCAGTGTGTTCCACTAAATTAATGTATTACTTATTGTCTATCAGTTTATCTAATTGACAATGTACTCTATTTGTTGACAGCATACTCTATTCTGCTTTGTTGCTGCATCTCCCAGTGGACTCAGGACAGACAGTTGTTGAGATATGTTTTCCGAAGCACATCCAATGCCTTTCCAGTTCATATCATGCTGCTCAGTCAACCAAGAAGTTTACATGTTGGATAAAAGACACACAGTCCAGCCTTCTATTTCCTCTGAGCTCACAGGTGCCCAAGCTGCCACAAGGAGTTGGTAGAGCGCAACAAGGCAATGCAACCATATTACAGGTGCATCTCAAAAAAAAATTATATTGTGGAAAAGTTCATTTTCTTTCAGTAATTCAAATCAAAAAGTGACACCTTCATATATTTCAGATTCATTACACATAAAGCGAAACATTTCAAGCCTTTTTCATTTCAGTCTTGATGATTACAGTTTACAGCTCATGGAAATCAAAAATCCAGTATCTCAAAACATTAGAATAAAAAATCTACAATACAGAAATGTCAACTTGAGAAGAGCACTAATCAGCTAATTAACTCAAAATACCTGCAAAGGTTTCCTAAGTATGTTAATTTCTGCACTCAATACTTAGTCGGGGCTCCTTTTTTATAAATTACTGTATCAATGTGGTGTGGCATGGAGGCAATCAGCCTGGGGCACTGCTGAGGTGTTATGGAAGCCCAGGTTGCTTTGATAGCAGACTTCAGCTAGTCTGTGTTGTTGGGTCTGGTGTATCTCATTTTCTTCTTGACAATACCCCATAGAATCTTTGTGAGGTTCAAGTCAGGGGAGTTGGGTGGCCAATCAAGCACAATAATAACATGGGCAGCAAACCAGTTACCAGTTGTTTTGGCACTGTGGGCAGGTGCCAAGTCCTGCTGGAAAAGGAAATCAGCATCTCCATAAAGCTTGTCAGCAGATGGAAGCATGAAGTGCTCTAAAATCTCCTGGAAGACAGCTACATTGACTCTGGACTTGATAAAACACAGTGGACCAACAGCAACAGATGACATGGCACCCAAATCAACACTGACTGTGGAAGCTTCACACTGGACTTCAAGCAACTTCGATTCTGTGCCTCTCCACTCTTCCTCCAGACTCTGGGATCATGATTTCCAAATGAAATGCAAAATTTACTTTCATCTGAAGAGGGGACTTTGGACCACTGAGCAACAGTCCAGTTCTTGTTCTCCTTCGCCCAGGTAAGATGCTTCTGACGTTGTCTCTGGTTCAGGAGTGGCTTGACACTAGGAATGTGACACTTGTAGCCCATTTCCTGGACACGTCTGTGCGTGGTGGCTCTTGATGCACTGACTCCAGCCTCAGCCCACTCCTTATGAAGCTCCCCCAAGTTCTTGAATCAGCTTTGCTTGACAATCCTCTCAAGGCTGCGGTCATCCCTGTTGCTTGTGCACCTTTTCCTACCACACTTTTCCCTTCCAGTCAACTTTCCATGAATATGCTTTGATACAGCACTCTGTGAACAGCCAGCCCTTTCAGCAATGACCTTCTGTGGCTTTCCCTCCTCATGGAGGGTGTCAATGAGTGTCTCCTGGACAACTGTCAAGTCAGCAGTCTTCCACATGATTGTGGTTGTGTGTACTGAACCAGGCTGAGAGATTGAAGGCTCAGGGAGTTAATTACCTGATTAGAGCTCTTCTCAGGTCGACATTTCTGTATTCCAAATTTTTTATTCTAATATTTTGAGATACTGGATGAGCTGTAAGCCGTAATCATCAAGATTGAAACAAAAAGGCTTGAAAGGTTTCACTTAATGTGTAATGAATCTAGAATATATGAAGGTGTCACTTTTTGATTTGATTTACGGAAAAAAATGAACTTTTCCACGATATTCAAATTTTTTTAGTTGCACCTGTTACTATTACACAATTTACTAATATTACTACACCCCCAACCTGTACGGCGCTGGTCAATTGCATTGCCCTCAACCGGACCCTGGACTAATCCACAAGCAGGATTCGAACCCTAGTCTCGAAATAGGGCAGGTAACTGCAAGGCAGGCCATTCAAGGACAACACGTCCATTGTTTAAATGTGCCAAAAATACTAATTTCAAGTTTCCAGAAAATGTGTATAGAACAAACAAAGATAGTTGGGAAAATTAAAGACAAAACATTGTGATCAAAGACAAAATATTGCACATAATAGGTTGGTTAGCAACCGACTAGGCCACATGACACATCTACAGTACACCAGCGATGAGTGTGGCAGGACTAGGAGCTCCGAATACAATATGTATATATACAACACTGGAAAAAAGACTACTGCAAAATGACCAGGTTCTCTGGTTTTACTATTCATATGTATGTGTTTGAGTAAAATGATTTTGTTTTATTCTATAAACTACTGATAACATTACACCCAAATTCCAAATAAAAATATTGTCATTTAGAGTATTTATTTTTCAGACCTCAAATAATGCAAAGGAACAACAAAAAACCTACTACAACAAAAAACTAATGTTTTAACTTAGGAAGAGTTCAGAAATCAATATTTAGTGGAATAACCCTGATTTTTAATCACAGCTTCCCTGCGTCTTGGCATGCTCTCCACCAGTCTGTCACATTGCTGTTGGGTGACTTTATGCCACTCCTGGCACAAAAATTCAAGTAACTCGGCTTTGTTTGATGGTTTGTGACCATCCATCTTCCTCTTGATCAAATTCCAGAGGTTTTCAATGGGGTTCAGGTCTGGAGGTTGGGCTGGCCATGACAGGGTCTTGATCTGGTGGTCCTCCATCCACACCTTGATTGACCTGGCTGTGTGGCATGGAGCATTGTCCTACTGGAAAAACCAATTCTTAGAATTGGGGAACATTGTCAGAGCAAAAGGAAGCAGGTGTTCTTCCAGGATAACTTGTACTTGGCTTGATTCATGCATCCTTCACAAAGACAAATCTGCCCGATTCAGCCTTGCTGAGGCATCCCCAGATCATCACCGATCCTCCACCAAATTTCACAGTGGATGCGAGACACTGTGGCTTGTAGACCTCTCCAGGTCACCGTCTAACCATTAGACGGTCGTCTAAAAGGTGTTGGGCAAAGCTGAAAATTTGACTCGTCAGAGATGACCTTACTCCATTCCTCTATGGTCCAATCCTTATGGTCTTTTGCAAACTTCAGCCTGGCTCTTCTTTGCTTCTCATTGATGAAGGGCTTTTTTCTAGCTTTGCACGACTTCAGCCCTGCCCCTAGGAGCCTGTTTCGAACCCTCCTCGCTGTGCACTTCACCCTAGCTGCTGTTGCCATTCTTTTTGTAGGTCACTTGATGTCATCCTACGGTTGTTGAGTGACAATCGAATGAGTCACTCTCGGTCAGTGGACAGTCGTTTTCGCCCTCTGCCAGTCTGTAGCTTTGTTGTCCCAAATGTCTGTTGCCTGACCTTGTTCTTATGAACCTTATGAAATTTTCAGGATGGAAGCAACCTGACGCTCATTGTATCCCTCTGTCAGTAAAGCCAGAATTGAACCATTCGTTTCCTCACTCAAAGCTTTTCTTTTCAACTCTTTGTCATGCTGAGTAGTTATTTTATTCATTCAAATTACCTTTGAGGTACTACTTGCACTGTTTTTGCCATCCAGCTGGTCCTATTACAAGAGGATAGTGACGACCACAGCAGTGGTTTTTATTCTTTTCCTCGTTAAATTAGATTTGGTTCAAGTAATCACCTAATCAGTACCTCATTAAGTAAAATGAGGTTTGCCTGTGTTGGGATTTAACAGGCACTGGAATGGAATGGCTGCCATATATGTAGAGATGCTGATTTAAGAAAAATTAGGAGTGGTCTCTTAATTTTTTCCAGAGCTGTATATATTTGTTTTTTATTTGATTTAAAAAGTCAGTACCTAACTGATAGCTATTCAAAAATATTACTAACATCTTTCGTCAGTCTCAAGCGTTACAAGTATCACCCTACTCATCACTGTGTTTAAAACGTGGACAGGATACGCTACAGTCAATAAAAACAATTGTTTTTATTTATTTTACAGCCGAGGCAGTAACGGAAGCAACAGTTGTTTTTACTTAGCCAACATAACAAAAGTCAGTTGCCAGTTACCTAGCTAGCTAAGTATTGTAAGTATATATCTTGTTGTAAAGTTTTATGGGTGAATTATTAATTAGCTGTTGTACTTCCTCACTGGTAGTGTCAATATATTTCTTAAATTCTAAACAAATTGAAGTACGTTATCTATCTTCTTAGTTGCCAGGTAGCTAGCGTAAATACATTTATAGCAATTTAGCCACAACAAGGTGGGTAAAAAGGTAGCTAGCTATTGAAAGTGTGGCGATTTCCGCGAGCTATTTTTTTACGTCTACACAGCCCCATTGCTGTTGATGGGATGCCAAGCAAGATGAATAAAACATTTATGTAGTGGAGAGGGGAGCACATCAAATGTTTTCCTAACATCTTTTGCTACTTTTCTAAAATTAGACCTGTCAGCATCAGCTCATGCACTTTTAATTTCTTCCACAGGAGGGAGCTCCAGAGCTGTTTAGGCACGTTTACACCTTGATGATCCTGCTGTGCGTCTGTTAACTTGTTTCCAAATGTAATAATTCAGGTTAGTTTTATGCTGATTACACTGACTTGCTAATTGTTCGTTCTTTAGAATGCTGTAGGGCTGAGCTGAACATATTGTCAATCAAAACTCAGGAGTGAAAATGTTTCTGTGGGTACATGTAACAGAACAAACCAAAATTGTGTCTAGAATTCTCTGCTACCATGGCGGTCATCATGCCAATATTTCCAAGAGAACGTACATGAAGTATCTGTTCTGTAATGTGTGTGTGAGTGAGTGAGAATAAGAGAGAGGTAGACTTCTTGTTGATTATTTATTTTTGTCAAAACAATGAAGTGTTCATATTAGTCCAAATTCCCAAAGTTATTTAAAAGTAAATAATATAATTCATACACGATTGTTCTGCATATATTTTGTATTAACATTATGCTATCCATGTTATTACTTAACGTATTTAATTGGTTAATCGTGTCAATGACCTCGACCTCTCCAAAACATTTACTGTAGCTGTGTGGCTGGTGGTCGAGTGTACGTACAGTAGCAATGCAGAAAGCGGCGGAAGTAACCGGGTGGCTGGCTATGGTTTCTGCTGCTAGTTGGTTTGGCGCCGGTGGAGGGAGTTATTCCTGTAGCAGTTCTTCCGGTCGGCATTTTGTTCTGCGAGAGAAGGGGGAGAGTCTGAGTGGATCCCTTTTATCACCGCGTCAGTAGGCAGCCTTTCTGTTTTTCACATTTGATTGTTTTCTGAAACCAGTTGGAATTTACACTCATCTTCTGCTGGGGTTGGGGAGAAACCGGTGCAAGGACCGGTTATGGGAATGTTTGCCCCCTCCAAGTATAGATGTTTTCAGTAAGAAAGAAGAAGAACGAACCCTCCCGACCCGGATTATTGTTGTTATATTATTACTCGGAGAAGCTGTTAGAGCCATAGAACGGAGAGGGAGCTAGAGACACGGATCCAACCCCCTTGCAACCATTTCTTTTTATCAACACAGCCAGAGGTAAATATCGTTGTAAAAGCTAGATTTGGGAGCACCATCACAAAACAAATCCGATCGGCTACCCGGGTGTTGTTTATATTCAGTGAAACAGGCTAGACGCTGTGGGATGCACCGATAGGTGATTTCTTCCTTTCTGTTGCTTGTTGCCTTATATCCGCACATAGGCGTCGGGTCGGGGTTACTTTCCTCAGGCGAGTCCGAGGTTCAGTTAGCAAGCTAACAGGCCGATGTAGGCCATTGAAACTGTTAATTGAAATTTCTTATCCGCACGAACAAACATTATAACAAACCAAAAGGGGGGCTTGTGGCAAAGGAATTATTCTGTGTGGGCGAGTCAAAGCAAACATTGTTTCGGTTGCAGTCTCCGTAGCTAACGTTAGCCAGCTAGCTATAGCTAACTTTTGTTAGCTACCTAGGGCTAGAATACTAGCTATGTATTGCTAGCTAGTTAGCTATGTTATCTGTTTAAACAAAACAAAAAAATGAAACCAGATTATTTTTAATCAATGTACCGCTTGTTTACATTGGTATGGATAAATGTTCTGATAAATAGGCTGTAGTTAGCCAGTTACCTGCTACACACTGGGTAGTGGCTAGTATTAACGTAGCTTTTTAGTGATGTCAACTAAACTGGTCGAAACGTTTGTCTAACTAGCTATGCAAGCTTGCCTTTCACTGTTTAGAGAGCTACAGTTGTAAACATTCAGCACCATTTACCTCACATACAATTATTGTTGCAGTTTTATTTTCCACCAAGTTATCAAGCTGGCTACGCTGCAATCTATCAAATGGAATCACCAGATACACAATTTAGGATGAGACCACCCCATGTCTTGTGATAACGTAAATATACCTATTGGTATTGCTATTCTCTTTGCACTATAGGCCAACTAAACAAAATTGGAGTCATTTGTTTATATAGGGACATTATCAATCTACCGTAGATACTACTTGATAAGAAAAACAATAAATATAACGTTACTTGGAAAGCTTGCTAGACAATCAGGAAAAGCATGTGCAACAATTCTAAGAGACCTAAAACATTACTACATCATGGCAGTGTTAGATGGTCATGGCTGAGGAATCTTGATACCATACATTGGACCCTAGGTTTTGGGCTAAACAATTAGCTACATATTGTATTTGACAAATAACCTTGTTGCCAGAGAGAATGTGTGGCTATGTCATCAGACTAGTAGAGTAAAATCGATGGTAATCCAGTTTGCTGTCAAATGTTTCTCATTCAGCCTGGGTGATCATGATATTAGCAGCAAGGTACAGCTAAATAATCTAACAAGGCAACAGTAAAAATCCTGTCCCTTACAATTGTCTCCCCTATTTGGCCTATTGAAATATTGCATGTGAGTAACAACATTAACTTGATTACTATAAAGCCCCTTGGGCCAATATATGTAATTTTGTCAATACTTTATTGCAAGATGCATCATTCACAAAATCAGGTCAGTGGTGTCAGAGAGATTGTGTGGGTTAACTTGATTCTCTCCCCTGAGCATGTGTGCCAAATATACCCACTGAGTCATCCAGATGAAGAGGTGCAAAGACGTGCCCTTTATATTCAATATTAACTTTTTATTTGTCATATGAACAGAATACACAAGATATGGACTATTTAATAAAATGATTACGCATGTGTTCATTTATGCTAGTTTTAGCTGCATGTGTACAAAATGTTGTTACAATGCGACTCTCTGTGACTTTTTTTTGCATTTATAGGCCAGACCAATTTAGGCAAATGTGTATTGGTCAATTTGGAAAATATTGTATTGAGACATTTGTCCCTTGATCCCGCGTATCAATTTTTCAGTTTAATCATGGGCCGGGTCATAGCCAAGCAGTTAGAACATCTGACCAGTAAACGAAAGGTTGCTAGAGTGAATCCCAGACCGTGCAGTTAACCTTAAATGCTCCTTTAAGTTTCTTTCAATTTCTTTCAAAAACATATGCTAAAATGACTAAAAGGTAAAATAAAATGTAAAAATACTGTTTAAGTGTGCAGTGTGAAATTCGTTTTGCACACACACACGCGCACACACACACACACACACACACACACACACACACACACTCTTCAGTGTTGGTGCTTCCGAAACATGCTAGAACATTGCTCTATAGGATCTCACTTGCTGACAAAATTATCTAGCTAGCTAACTGACTATATGGCTAAACAGCAATGGGATAAAGTTGATTTACTGTTAAACTGACGATATCAACTGAACTATCAAGCTGAGAGGACAGGATTATAAAGTTTTCTTATTACCGCTTATGGACGTTCCTTTAAGTTTTCCTTTTAACAGCTTTGCAGACGTAATGCTAAAATATGTTGGGCCCTTACCAAAGTAAGGAGTTTTCTTGAGAAACTATTTTTTTTACTGCATTTATGCAAAGGATTCATGAGTAAAAATCTGTAAGTGTTCTAAAATGTCTTGTCTCTTCCTAAAACCCGTTGGTAGAAAAAAATGTAGGTCCCTTCCTTTAACTACCTGCAATGGGTTTTGAGAAGGCAATATTAAGAGGAAATGAGAACGGTCCAATTGAGTCTTTCCAGGCAAAACAGACCATTTTTTAGAAAGTATTTTCTGTTCATAGAAATAGTTCACCAGACAGTTATTCAGCAACAGTCCATATTTTAGTAAGCGCACAATGTATTATGACATTACAGTGTTTTCAATGCTGGCTAATGGTATTCTGAATAGATCCTTTCTGATCAGTAGAGCCATCAGATCAAAGAACTTGTAAAGAATATCATGGCTATCCCACATGACGGTAATGTTTACGTTGTTGGATTTACATTAACCAACGTGTTGTAGCCTGTGCAAGGAAGCAGTTCTGCTATATTAGTGGAAAATGCATGACTACAATAGTGGCTATGAAAGTTTTTTTTTTATATATATTAACTCGTTTAGGGCTGTGGGAACTTTACTGCTTGAATAATGATTATGCTCCATTCAAATGATTGCAACGACTATATTTATAGTAGCTAACTGCAAATAACAGTTAGGAAGCATATAAAGGCAAGTGTTTTCAGGATGACCCTGCCGTGCAAGCGCAATAGCCTTCCTCTCTTCAACCGGATAATCCTTTGCTGCTTGCTCGCCCACCCTCCTACCCAACCAGCACAACCTCAGCAACCATGGATATTTGAGGCCGGAAAGGGGTGGCTGTTCATTTAAGCATGCGCGGGTGCAAATTTTGTTGGTAGGACCGTCGAGGTACCACTGGGGTAACTGCTGATAACCGAGCCGTGCCCTGTCCTGTCGTCTAGTCCTATCGGTATGGGCTGCCCTGGTCTCTACCGTCAGGCTGGCATTTATCATGCTGTAGTGGCAGATTCACTCCTCTGGTTGTCTTTCTTCTTGCCTGTGGCCGAAAGAAATATTAATGAATGATAAGGACATAGTCATGTGCGTGTCGGTCAAGAAAATATGTGCGTAGCTCAGAGTCGAATTTGAGTGGTCACAGTGCCATTGCATGATCAGTGGTAATGGAAAGGATTCAGTTGATTGCATTTCATGTTGGCTATTTTGATGACACCCTTGAACGTGTGTACCCTCTGTATTATAGTGGTTTTCTTCCACTCCAACCCACTGATACTAGTACATCTCCACATGCAATGTATGTATTCTGTTGTAATGGAATATGCATATATTATATAATTACTGCAAGTTAAAACTTGAGGTGCTGCCTGAGTTAGTTGTCAATAGTGTTATATGCGAGTCATAATCTTGTAACAACCAGTCTAACCTTCTGCAGAGGTTTCTACCCTTGTGCTGTTGCACTACTCTCTAATCCGTGTCAATCCCCTCAGACTTGGCTGAATTATAATGCCTAATTAATGTAAACCCATTAGTTCATCTCTGTCACTCAACTGATGTTTCTTCTTTCATTACTATGGCGTTGGATATAAAAGCCCTTGATTTTCTTTTGGCCAAGGCTGTGGTTTAACATGCTCTGTCTCCTCTGAGCACAATGCAGCACATTGAAGATCGTTGTGTGATGTTGTGTGTCATTGCTGGCCTAATGAAGCCCTCTCTATTCTGTAGAGGTTGGGAGATGTGAGGAACAGTCGGAGGGCAACAACATTGAGCAACCTGTGCATTGACACGACCCCCCGCCCCCATCTTCAGCATGAATGGGGATATGCCTCATGTTCCCATCACTACTCTTGCTGGGATCGCTAGCCTCACAGACTGTAAGTATAACGCTGCCACATATTCACTAATACGTCTGCATTTTGATCAAAAGGCCCACTGTTTTGTTTTCAGATGTGCTGAGTATACTGTAATCTATTCTTGCTTCAGGCTTTGGTGGTACATTGGCACAATAATGATTTATTATACAAATCTGTTTTCAAAATGTTTGCTATACAAACCTCTAAAGCTTAAACGTCAATTACTCGTGAGGACATACATTTGCTTTGCTTTTTGGATGGTGCTGGCTGTTGCAAAGATTTTGGTATTTTGATTTTTTTAAAGGGGAAGTTCAACCATCTAACAATTTTATTTTTTATTTTTTTTGCTACAAAGGAATTTGGATGTCATATTTTGCTGCATCATCACACTCCAAAACTCCCAACCTATTCATTTTACATCAGAATCTTATTCTGGATTATGTCTTTGCACAGTTGTTTTTCTTTTTCACTGTGGGATTAAATCATTGTCTGAACAAAGACAAAATAACAAAAAGAAACATGGATTAATGGGACAGTGGATAAAATAAAATTCTGTGCAAATACCTTGTCCAGAAAGAGATTCTGGTTGTATTTCAGTTGTTTTTTTTATTTCTCATATCACATATATTATCTTAAAATATTCAGAAAGCTTTTTTTATGATTGATATTTGCATTTGTTGAAATTGGAAGTGTAATCAAAAGCAACATTTTTTATTTAATTTATACCGGGGTACCCAGGTATAGAAATGACAAATAATCAGTGTTGACATTGGCCGATTGTGTTACATGTATATTGGCTATCGGCACAAATGATCTTATTGGTGTATCCCTAGTAAAATCAGCATGCCAGTTCATCTGCTCTTAATCATAAATGTCCTTGGCTGTCTTGGCGGAATGTTAAACTTCACCTACCCATAAGCAAAATAAAGACTTATGGTCTTTATTTTGGAATATAGACTTTATTTTACCGGTATGGGTAAGGCAACAGCATGATTTTTGACCACATCAAGGGTCATTGTTTTTGTTCTCTTACTGGCCCAGTCTGGTCTGTTAGCAAAAAGATTACTGGCTCAGATATGATATAGTTTTTAAATGTATTGGGGTCATCCAGGGCTATATGAATCTATTCATAGGCTACATTTGGTTAATATAATATGTATTAAAAAGCTGTGTGTTTTAAAGTAGCAATTTCATTACATTATGCTTTAGAATTGCATCGTTTTAACTGCATCCATTTTTGTTTCTGAAGTATCTAATCTGGTGGACATTTAAAATGCCTGTTAACTTTTAGTAATGTTCATATGATATGGTGAGCGTCATCTTAATCACCCACCAAGATATATGAACCTCCATAATGGCTGATAACAATAGGGAAATGCAGATTTGTTTTTAGCTTAGTTGCAGACAGTTCAGATGATGCTACGAGAGTACCCAAATGTAGTCCATTGTTGTTTTCTTGGGAAAGCTGAATAAATATACATTGCTATAGGCTCTATGCCAAATATGACAGTGGTTGTAAGACAAATGTCCACTGAATTTGCAACATGAAGCACGCAGAGATGATTTGCTTTGGGGGGAGAATTCAATGAGCAAAACTTTTTGACTGGTGAGCAAAAAAGATCTACGTATACCGATACATTGTTTCAATTCCTCCTAGATAATCACAGAAATGGTTTATTATATGCACAAATGAAGGCTTACGTTTGTAAACCACTTTCTCTAAAATTTTAAAGCCCCGCAACTGGATTGATGGGTGCTTCTTGTTCCTCGGGACAGCCCCTGTGTTCTGTGTTGCCTGCTCGAGTGCTTGAGAAGTTGTGACTCATCACTCACAGGCGAGCTTGAATGAACAACCGATACACTTAAATGTAGCTGCTGTTTCTTTTCTCTGTGTAGTTTCTCTGTGGCCGATTGCTCTATTGAACAAGGACAACCATATCTATCAAACACTGGTGTGTCAAGCAAATGGTGAAACACAAAGGCCACAATAATTGTTACAAAACATGACTCTGTTTTTAGATAAGACAACAGGCTAATTCAACCAATGTTGTCATTGGTTGATCTCTCCCTGTGTGAAATTTCCAAAATATTGCTGTGCTGCATAATGATGTCTTCATAATACAGTTAAGTGGCCAAGTCTCAAATAGGGCATTCCAGTCAAGTGTTCTGTAGTTTTTTTGCTGGCTGTTAAAAAGGGCTCGCTGAGCTCGTTTTCCCACTCATGCTGATCCCTCCGTGTTAATTATGTTTAAGTATGTTATAGGGAAATAGAAGTGCTTGTTTCTTCAATGCCAGCTAACTGGACTAAAATAAAGAGTATGTGACCAACAAGTTGTAGCCATATTTGTCTCATTGAGCTTAACGTAATAGAGAGGCCACTGTAGAGACAAGTAGATATGAGTTATTGAACAGGACAACTGGGTAGATAGGCTAAAGATGCCTACCTAGATGATAACTTCTAAGCATTATTCAAATGCTGAAGGTAAGGACAAGACCTGCAGTCAAGTTTCCACTTGTGCTTCGCAAAGCAGAAAGAAATTCCCTTGATTTCCTAAGTTTATGCTTTGTAAATAAAATATGTTGTCAGCCTTGACCTTCTTTACCAAAATTTATCAACTTTTGATTGTAATGTTGGTGACTTGTATGTAATTTAATTTTTTTAATACTAATTCATCAACATCATACTGTCATGTAGGCCTCTCCAAACCAAATATTTCTCCCTCAAAACTCTCCAATTTATTTTAGGTCCTATCTAAAATTGCCTTGTCTTTATCTTGCACAATAATATCAATATTATTTAACGACGCAAGAAAAAGTAACTTTTCCCCGTCAGCTAGATTATTTAATATGTCAAAACGCTGTATGTGAGACTGTCAAGGACGTACCACCAAATGTTGGAAATGAGTATCCAAGTTAGCAGTGAAAGTAGCTTGTGTTGAAACAGTAGAAGAGGAGCCTACCTGCAGAAGCCATTATGATGGCAGATGGAACAGACACAGTAAGCCTTTTCCAGGTGATTGGTATGAAACATCATGCCTGATTGTGTTCATGAAATGGTAAGCCTAATATAAGTTGTGCCGGTAATGTTTTACATTACTTTCCAGCATAATGGTATGCCAGCATATGCATTTACCAAAACACGGCAGGGACAAGTAATTTGCCTGTAGACTCATTGGATAACATTTTTATGGAGGGGTAGTAAGTCAAGGGCCATGTGCTGTCCATGGTTCCTCTGGGTTGGGAACCTCTACCACCTCGCAAGTATAGATTTTTTGTTTGTCCAGTCTTTGAAACATCAACGTTTAGATTTTGTATGCAAATGTGACGTCTGTAACGCTGAAATTGCCCTTGTATGATATCCTTTTTTTTTTATTAATCTGAATATATATATATATATATATATTTTTTTTTTACAGCTAAGTTTTTATTGAGGCTATTCACAAACCACACCATTCTGCGATGGTCCCTATTAGACCTGTAGATTTATTCAGTGCTTGATGGAGAGCGAGTAGGCTATGCCTCAGCCAGTAAGACTCATTAACGTCAAATTGAGGATTTGGGGGAGACGACAGGTTGGCACTTGATCGTCTGGCGTTGGGGCGGAGACGGAGGGGGGAGTCCCCGTCGTGTGACATTTGGTCCCCCTGGAGCTCTCCGGTCAGCATCCAATCTGCAGTTTTCTTGTTTATGTTAATAGTCTTCCAGTGTATGCGTTTAAACACGTAGGTTAAGGGCATTGGAGAACAGGCAGTCACGTTGCCCTGCTGTGTCTTCATTGTGCTGCGCTGTTGTCAAAGGGTGCAGATTGAGTTGTAATATGATAAAACATGGCGTTTATGACGTCGTGATGTCATCGCCTGTGTTTTGAGGCAAGGAGCAAATGTGTGGTAATTCGAGTTGTGAGAATTCTTTGCAACTTAGTGTGTTTTTACCCCACACAGGGAGGCTGTACCTATCACCCACAAATAGAATTATTGAAATCAAGCGGCAATGGTGTGAATATTTTTGTCTGCAATTGTATATAGTTCAAATGAATAGTGTTCTCAGTAAAATGAGGGTCCCTTGTATCTCACCCATTGAGCATGGAGCTTCTAATGCCTGGTTGTGGATTCTACTCACTGCTGTAAGTCATTCTGGATGGTAGTGTGCTAAAGGCACAATTGTATCCGTTCAATCTCATGCATCTCTGCGGGCTGGCGTTTGTTCTGCACACAGGAGGTGTATCTCAATCACACCACCTTGGAGCTGGTGGGCAGCTGTGCACATGCTCAGCTTAGAGTTTACGTTGGCTTCACCATCGACGACTGCAGTAGACCATGTTATCGCAACGTCTCCCAATCTTATTTCAATCTGACGGCAGTATGATCTAAAGGGACTCAAAGGTAATAGGAAGTTCAGATCAGTGTGGGAAATACTGTTCTGTGGTCAGGACTGTTCTGTGGTCAGTGGCATTCAAGTTCAAAAGGTTTATTTGTCATTTGCAATAACAAGTTAAGGCAATGAAATGCTTGGTTTTCCTACTCCCGACAGTGCAATTAAAAATTAAAAAAGTAACAGTAATTATAGTATAAAAATAAGAAGATAACACAAACTATCAATAATAACACTATAAAAAAACGCGAATCAATAATAATAACTATACAACTTTACAACCGTAGTGTAATGTAAAAGTGACAGGTGTGCATGATATGATTGGCAGTTGAGCATGATATAAAGTGACAGGTGTGCATGGTACTATGGATGGAAGGGAAGAGGGGTTCCTGAATTGAGCAGCCTTACGGCCTGAGGAAAGAAACTGTCCCGTAGCCTGTTAGTTTTGGACGGAATACTCCTGTACATTCTGCCTGACGGCAGCTTGGTAAACAGTCCATGGCATGGGTGGCTGGGATCTGTAATGATTCGTTTGCTCCTCCTCCTGGTATTGTATGGTCTTCTGTGTCAGGTTCTGTTTCCCTGGTCTAGTCCTAGTTTCAGTCTTTTCCATTCTTTCCAACACAACTCTGGGCTGCATCTGGTAATCCAGTGATAAAACTAAACAGCAAAAACACTTCCAAAACAGCTGTAATAGCAGTCTGTTTGCTTTAGCTTGAAAAGAACCTATAACTATTTCTGACCGAGGAGTCCTGCGGTATGGATGTAGAAACATACCCAGAGGTGGGAGGTGTTCATTTTAGGCCGTGCTTGAATGGAATTCTCTTTGGGTCGCAAATCTAGACAGCCTTTCTGAGCATGTCGATGCATGATGTTTGTTCACATTGTTTATGGATGGTCTCCTCAGTGTCACGGTTCACAAATATATTCAATTTAGCAGATAGTTATTCAGTGTCTGGATATGACTTCTGACACAGAGCAATGAGTAAAACGTTGACTCAAACTAAATAAAAAGGACTTTGCAAGTGTGGATTTGGTGTCAGACAGGTCATTTTTCCTCCCACCTGAATTCAATCTTCTGCTTTGTGTTTGGTAATGTACCTACACTGAAGATGACACCTTCATTTGACATGTTATATTCGAATCATTCAGGACACACTGTCCTCCAGAGTGACTTCTATCGTTTGTTTTGTTTTCGGTCAATATGAGGGGTGTTGTAACAATCGATCATCAGCAACTGGCTCCTCTAACTGATAGCATCAAACCAAATGAAGATTTCTTTTTAAGTGGCTCTCTACCCACGTGTGTTCTGGCGGTGGGCAAACATAGTTTTCTGGGACCGGTCTGTACGGTTTTATTGCTTTTATTTAATTTGTTTTTTTTATTGTCATTGACTCTGCTCTAGCGCGGAGTGTGGGTTGTAAGGTAAGGTCTTAAACAACCTGAAACAGGATTTCCTCTGGTAGTGTTTTGCCTCTGATTTGCCCCGTTCATTTCCTTTTGATCCTGACAAGCTCTCAGATGACAAGCACCCTGATAATAGGATGATGTAGACAACTAAGAATAGTTATTGAATAGAAGTGTAGTGTTGGATTTAACACTACGCATCCACGCACCCTCATTTGCATTTAGGCTACACAACATATGTATTCCATCACCTTTGGCTTCACACCTCTGTGTGCAGTTTCCATCCTCTCTGTTCAGTTAGGAAGATAGGAAAGTTGGATGTTTCTTCTCTGGTTGTGATATATCATCCACAACTGGATATTTCACTTGACCTTGCTCAGAGGGATATTCAGTGTATTTTCCCTGTGACAGTGTAGCACTCGCTCACCCCGGTTAACCCCTTGTCGTCTTGGCAGTGTTAAACCAGCTGCCGTTGCCGTCCCCTCTCCCTGCCACTACCACTAAGAGTCTGCTGTACAATGGGAGGATCGCGGAGGAGGTCAACTGCCTACTGGCCTGCCGGGACGAGAACCTGGTGTCCCAGCTGGCTCACGGCCTCAACCAGGTTTCCACCGAGCACATGTGAGTTCCTCGCCGTAAATTAAATTTTTAAATTTTTGTTTTTGTTTTTAAGAAGTCACCCCTAAGGAGCTGAGGAGAGTCAAGGTCACTGTAGTAGATTCCTGTCAAAAGTGTGATCGTTGTGATGTTCTCGCTTGCTTGGCCCCCCCCCTCAGAGAGCTGAAGGACAACCTGGGCAGCGACGACCCGGAGGGAGACGTGCCAGTGCTGCTGCAGACCGTGCTGTCCAGGAACCCTAACATCTTCAGGGAGAAAAGTAAGTCGGCAAGGGTTCTGGCGGGAAATGGAGCGTCGTCTGAACGTAGTGTACGGGGAGCGTGGGCAATAACATTGAGGGTGGGTTTTTGTTGGCGCAGATGTTCGGGGGGCAAGGAGGTAATTATAAAAATGAAAATACAAATTGACCCCACCGAAGCCACGTCTAATGTTTTCTATTTGACAATAATCCTTTCATACCTCGATCAGATTGAGATACAATCACATCATTTTATTGGTGGGGCAATTTGAGAGCAGATTTCCTGAATTAAACTCAGTGTTACCCCAGGTGTAGGGTGACGGCTGTGAGATTTGTTGTCTAATGTGTTATTTGGGTCAAACCGGCTCCTTGGCGTGTTGCAAGGCAAGCTTTTCAGCTGTTTGGATTCTGTAGCGTCATTTTGAGCACTGTACGTCTCACTTCTAAAGACCTTGTGACGGTTTCAGTTTGACATTTTGATTGCCTATACTATACTTGATGATAAACATTTTATCGATTAGCAGTCTATGGCGCTGTTGGACAGAAAGAACCTCTGTTAGTCCGCCACACCAGTGCTCCTGAAAGGAAACGTGGTGACAAACTGGTGTCTTGTTACTGTTGCTCTGGGGGAATGGTGTTGTCTGCACAGACGACTGAGGCTACCACCAGGAGGGATTTCCTGTACGATCCAGGGCTATGCTAAGATCGGGATACAGAGCAAGACTGAAAGTCTCTTAAGATATTACTGCATCTTGGGAACTCATGTCTGAGACCATTTCTTCGTAGTCAAGTATATTATTTACATAACCTCTATTCCCTCCCTGCTGTTGTTCATCGTTCGGATAATTGAAATGGCTTATCAGAGTTCACTGTTCTGTTTTTTCCCCCATCACGTCTTTTTCTAGCAGTTATGTAGTTTTGGTTAAGGGCCTTGATTAGGCAAGCTGTGCTATGATGATGACATGTTTGGTGGCTGTATCCTGTTCTTTCTCTAAATGACCCAAGCCATTTGCATCTTCTGTGAAATGCCTTTTAAGCTCTGGCCAGACACAGCTCCTGCTGATGTGAATCAAGCATTGTGTGAATTTCTGGGCTTCCTTGTGCACTGACTTAAGTTCCTGCATACTCCTGAACCCTTCAACATTATTATTTGTGAAGGAATTCATTTTGACAAACTACCTTTACTGATAATAGTGAGATCAAAATGTTTCGATATGCCAGCTCGCTGCTGGAGGAGCGGTGTTCTCCCATTGGCTGGGCTCTACAGTGCCACAGTTTCACTGTTACATGCCGCTAAAAATGGATGTGCCCCAAAAACTCTGTTTCATCAGTTTTTGAGTTGATAATGCACAAGGAATTATAATGATTAATGATGTATGTTTATTTGTCTTTTTTCTCACATGCAAGGTATTATATACACGTGTGAATTAGAACATTTACATTCAAGGGATCAGCCATATAAAAAAAAATGGCGACAACAACAACACAAGTATTTTGTTCCTTTTCCTAAAAGGAACTCTCACACCCAAACAGATTAGAGGAGGACCTGCAATAGACATTTATGTTCAGTATGTTTTCAGTTGTCTTCTGTTGTCAATAGTTGATGTTTAATTGTCAGCACCAGAGACAGTTAAAATTTAATACAATTAAACATTTCTTTGTTTTAGTAAATTTTTGTGTGGGTACATTCCTTTCTCCTTAGGAGCACAGGAGCTCCTTGTGAAAAAATCCCAGTGTGGAGCCCTGACTGACGAAAAAGCCTCCCTCTCCTTGGGTTTGGGGTTTCCTCAGTGCTAGTTCTGTGCATTGGCCTCCTGTACTCCTCTAATCACTTCTCTCATTTTCATCTTAAAGACATAATGCAGCAGCCAATGATGCCGCAGTACAAAATGTCCCAGAATTCCATTCCGGCGTCAACAAACTACCAGCAAACCACTATCTCACACAGCCCTTCTAGGTATGATGACAAATTGCTTATTCGATTTAGTTTAATTATATTAAGAGTGCTTCAATCATTCAAGACGTCTGTCAGCTTTGCGTTGCATATTGCAGTGGAATTGACATGTTTTTCCCGTCTTTCTCTACAGTCGCTTTGCCCCTCCACAGATGGGGTCGGGTGCCAGGTTTACGCCCCAGCAGAACAGCCCTGTGCCCAGTCCCTATGCCCCCCAAAGCCCTGCAGGTTACATGCAGCCATACCCCCACCCCCCCAGCTACTCTCAGCACCAACAGATCCAGCAAGGTAAGGCTGCGCTTCTGCCTTTATACAGCAAAGTGATGCATGAAGGGAAACCTAGCAACTGATTTTTCAAATAACCACACTGTGCCTAACTCTAATATATGCCAGGGCGTCTTCGGTGAAGACGGGTGTTGGGTTGGTCCACGTGGACTGAAGTGCGTTGTAAACCCACACCTCTGATCCTGGTGTGTTATGTTGATGTTCTGTGATCGCAGAGCTGCATGGTTCCCCCGCGGTTTCGGCCGCGCCCACTTATTCAGGAAGCCCCCAGAGGCCAGTGCAGCCCTGCCTAGCGGTGCAGACCCAGCCCCCGACCTCCCCCCAACAGAATCCCTCCACCCCAACCTTAGGTAGGGGAGACACCGGGGGACGTCAGGCATGCACCCTCCGGCCCCGTCGCCTTCAAGTTGTGACCCATCGGCTCGTGTGTCTGTGCCTTATGATTTGCGGGACGAAAGATCCATCCCCTGTGTATTCAAGCTGTGGGTTTACAGGGCTCACTGCCGGAGTCCTGTGGATCGACATACTTTCTCAAACGTGTTTGTTTTTGTTGTCGTCGTCGTCAGTTTTGCTGTTCTGTGTCTTGTTCCTTTGCATTCATTCCACCCGTTAAACCAGGTGATAGACAGGCCAACTAGGGTTTTTAAGATGGGTTTTTGCGTAGCTGGATGGTGAATCAAGGGAGGGGGATTCATCACATCGTTTCGGTTTCTGTTTGTGCCCGTCCAGTTTCCAGTCCCATGGTTCCTGGCATGCGGAACATCCATGACAACAAGGTCTCCGGGCAAATTTCAAGCAACTCGGCCAATCACAATGCCAGACATGGCTCGAATGAAGACTACATGAACATAGTCCAGAGACTTAGCAATGAGGTAAGCAGAGAGGTGATTCATACCAATATTACGTTATACCTAGAATGACATTTTCTTCTCTTGGGTCCTAACTGATTGTACAATGAATGTATTTGTTCTGTGGAGTTGGATCCACCACTGCTGCTTTAAGGATCTATAATAGATATTATGTGACTGATGTTTTCCCCAGGAGAGCGATCCTTCCATGAAAAATGCCTCATTCCCACTCCGATCGCCCCAGTCTGTTTGTTCCCCGGCTGGTAGTGAAGAGACCCCGAAAGGTATGCTGACAGGAGATGGTTAATATGCATGATCACACTGTGGACCGGGAATTTTCAATTAACCTACTTCTTTTGTGTGTATGCCGGAATTGTCCAGTGTTGACATTTGTTGGAAGGAAAAAAGCCCACAACACCTGTATTTGTTTTAGCAGGCTCACGTCCTGGGCTTCTCCTCAATTCCCCTCCCCCTTACGCGTCCCCCCGTGACGGCGCTCCCGACCTCCTCCTTGACTCTCCTGACCGCAAGAAGAAACAGAAGAAGCTGACTAAAGAAGAGAAGGAGCAGTTGGACAAAGCCGCCATGTACGACATCGTCAGCTCTCCTTCTAAAGACTCCACTAAGCTGACGCTCAAACTTTCCCGGGTCAAGTCCTCTGAGACGGACCAATCCGGAGAGCTCCTACCCGGTGTGGAGGACCAGGACACTGACCTAGCCAGCAACAACCTGCCGTTCCCCCGGACTCAGCCGGACCCTGGCCCCCGGTTAGCCCCGTGCCAGGGGGAGCAGTCGGGCTGCCAGCAGGTTCCTGTGCTCCAGAACACCAAGCAGGCCGGAGTGGCGGTCGGCGGAGCGATGTACGACGACGCTGAAATGGACGCCCTCGCCGAGATCGAGAGGATAGAACGGGAAACGCTGATAGAAAGGGAGCGCTGCTCCAAGGAGGTTCAGGATAAAGGTGAGTTTGGAGGCGGAGAATGAGCCGGATTGTCGCATGTATGTGTGTGTTTGTGTGTGTGTCAGTTTTCTTTACCCGTGGTTCCCTCGTTCCAGATAAGCCCCTGAAGAAGCGAAAGCAGGACTCGTATCCGCAGGAGCCCGGCGCTGGAGGTACCGCAGGCGCCACTCAGCCTGCGGTAGGGGGAGGCAACGCCGGCAGCAAGCTGGCACCGCAGGAAGCCAGCGCTGCCAGTAATGGTGCCAGCCGGCCGGCCCTCATGGTCAGCATCGATCTACAGCAGGCAGGCCGGGCGGACGGGCAGCCGGAGGTGAACACAGTCACTCCCACCCCGGCTCTGGAGGCCCAGCGCTGGGCCGAGGAACGCTTGGGTCCCGGGGACGCTTCGGACTCCACCGGGGTGCTGCGGCTGAAATCCAAGACCGACGGAGAGACACTAAAGACTGCAGACGGCCGGCCGGAGGTCATTAAGCCGCGCCCTGACACCCCCAAGAAGCTGGGCCACGAGGGCCGACCGGAGACTCCAAAACACAAGCACGAGAACAGAAGAGACACGTCTAAACACCGACACGACGGCAAACCCGACGGTGTCAAGGCCAGGCCGGACAGGACGCCGGACACGACGCGGCCACGCCACGAGGGCCGCCCCGACTCCGGTCACAGGGAAGAGCGCGCCCGGGATGGCGACCCGTCCCGGGTCCGCAGGCCGGAGACCCCCAGCAAGTCCAGCAGGGGTGAACAGGAGTCCAAACACGGACGGGACCGAGACAGAGAGCGGGGGGATAAGGACCGGGAGAGGAAACACAGGACTGAGACAGCAGAACCAAGGGACAGGCGGTCTCCAGAGCAGCGCGCCAAGGCGGAGAGCCCGCGGGTTAAGCAGGAGGGCCGAGCGGGCGGGGACCCCAGTGGGCGACCCAGGACTGACCAGCCAAGCCCCAACCTTAAAACTCACACTAAGGAGGAGCGGAGGTTTGGGGAGGAGCGGAGGGGTGGGGAGGAGCGGAGGGGTGGGGAGGAGCGGAGGGGTGGGGAGGAGCGGAGGAGTGGGGAGGAGCGGAGAAAAGGGGACAGCAGCAGGAACCGGCAGGACTCCAAACAACAACCTCAGCCTGCTGAAAGCAAACCAGAGTTTCCTGCTTACCTGCTGGGGGGCATCAAGTCAGGTGGTTTTAAGAACTTTGTGATTCCCAAGGTGAAGCGGGATAAGGATGGGAATGTGTTGGCAGCTGAGATGAAGAAGCCTAACCTGGCGGCTGTAATGGAGGGCTGGAGCGAACCCCGGGTCAAGCTGGAGCGATTAGGACTGGTCGAGAAGATGAAGACGGGAGCCAAGCCTGTGGTGGTGTTGCAAAAACTGAGCATTGACGAGGTGCAGAAAATCATCAGGGAGAGGGAGGAACGAAACGCTCGTAGCTCCAAGTCTTCCAAGAGCAGACTCTCTCATTGGAAATCTGGGAAAAGTAAGTTAACAAGATTAGACAGCCTGCTGTTTGCATGCCTGGGTAGTTTAAGGGATAATTCTAGATTTTGGCAATTACGTCCTTTATCTCCTCATTTTTATGTTTCAGTGTTCATTTTGGCATCCTTTTTTATTTAGTTTTACTTATTTTTACTAAAATAACGAGGTTTTGGCCACGTTTGTCATTTGAATAATCTTTTAGTCTAGTCACTGTCAAAATGACAAACGGTGAGACATTTTAGTCAACGAAATGCCTTTATATTTTAGTCAATTTCTTTTGTCAAATGGTATGTTGCCTCATTTACCTGCAGTAAACAAACATTTCACCAAATCTGTGGTATCTGACTAAAGGGAATAAAATGAACAACCGCCAGTATAGGTAAAGTTAGCTATGGGTGGTTAAATCTGTCCGTTTTACCAGCCACATAGATGGGCAACCAACAAGCTTACGGGAATAATTATTTTTTGCAAAAAAACATAATCCTGAAAAATCTACTAAGATAAACCAAGAATATGATTAATGTAAATTAATGAATTGTTTTGAAAGTCATTTTCTAATGTCATTACCATTGCAGGCTAGATTTGATCACACTAGATTTGACATAGAGCCACTTACTGAACCGGAGTACAAATTTTCAATGTACCTGATAGAACCATGATCACCTGCCAGCGTTGTCGGCTCCTGTTGTCCCTTCTAAACTCCACAGAGGATCTACAGCAGTTTCAGTCAAAACCTTCTCTGTCGTCAAGTCATCCATCTGTGCCACGGATTTGTGTGTATTTTATGTTGTTAAATAATTACATGGAGCTGATTGCACTGAAAAGACCTCAATCCAAAAACCTCAATCCTTAACCTCAGTAAAGACCTTAGTCAAAGAATCTCATTTTAGACAACCAAAAAGGAGAATGTTTTTTTCTTTAGTTGTATTTTTTGGATCTATTTAGTGAATTAGCCTCTTGTCAACAGCCACTGACAGGTGTTTAACAAATATTTAGGTTGCAGTTTTTGTTAACATTAACAGTGGTCTACAATCAGTTTGTAGGACGCTGCCAAGCAGTGTTATTATGTGGACCCTGCAATAGCTGTTAATTTAGACTTCCAGCAGGGGCTTGCTAATGTTGTTACACTGGTATCTGTAATGGTATGCTTTGGATCCCCTCATATGTACTTGATCGCTAAAGCCTTGCATTACTGTCCGCTACCACTCAGAATGCATCTTCTAGCGTATCACAGTTCCTTCACAAAATGGCACAACAATCATCACAAAGAAATGATCCAGCTGTTCTATTATAACAATACTCTGTCACAGCTTCTGTCCAATCAAAATGAATTATTTGTTTGTCATATTACTTCCTACTGATTTTTCTGTATATTCCTGTGCCAGAATAAATAGTTACACTGACAAATAGGTGTGGGCTCAGCTCATAACTTAACAGCAAGACAGTGATAATAGAATTACAGCAGTGTAGCGGCTAACCTGTTTGTTGACAGAGGGGGTGGTATGTGTTTGTGTTCAGGGGAGATGAGGGAACAGTGCTTCTTCTAGCCCAATTTAGACAAGCTTAACCCACATCCTGCCCGTTTCTAAACAGATGGTGAAAATAGCCAGTTGAGTTTTTCTATCAACAGGTTTGCAGCAGGTGAAATGTTTTTTCCAATCACAAATAATTAGAAAAAAATAGTATCATAGTCATGTTTGGAAAATGCTTCATATCTATACTCCTTGAGTATGAATTTGCATCCAGTATGAATTTCCTTCATACTTTTCATCCTTTTAAGGTTTATAAATGGTCACCTATTTTGATGTAATCTGTTTTTGACTAATTGATTTGGACTTTGAGAGTTGTAATTACCTTGCCCATGATCCACTACCAGATTGTGTATCTTACTCTCTATGAAAGGATTTGGATTGATTTAGTCCTGTATATGATGCCATATTTTGCTTGGAATGTTTAACAGTATCACAGGGTCACTAATTATCCAGTTAGCACTTGAGAAGCAGTGTTAGCCCTGCTGTCCTGGTTACATTTCTATCTTGCCATCACAGCCGCCTAATTATCTCCAACTTTCTGTAGGCTCATCCATCTTGTCCCATACCCTTTCAGCTGAACTTTATGCTATTGCTAATGTGATGTAATACAGGTACCAAAATGTATACAATCGCTACTTTAAGTGGCTCTGGGTGGACCATCCGCTAAATAACTATGTTTAAAAGTGTTAGGTTACAAGGGCTAGTAGATGACTGTGTGACCCCTTCTTAGAAGAGTTTGATGAATACTGCCTTTCTGTCTGACAGCTGAGATAGAGTCCACCATGCCACTGTGTGAGAGGGTGAAGATGAACAAACGCAAGCGAAGCACCGTCAACGACAAGCCCAAGTATGCTGAGGTCAACTCGGACTCCGACTCCGATTCTGGGACGGAGTGTGAGTACCACACGATTGCTTTTTGTATTTTTTACATAGTCTCATCCAAGACAATTCCAATAGCAGTAGTTGGGTGCAGGCTAATGGTCGATTAAAGACCCCGAGCTTCGTCCTGTGAATTGTCGCTCCTCTACTTGCAGCCGCACGGAAGCGCCATAAGAAGGACCGGGAGAAGACGTGGGAGCCTACTGAGCGGGAGAGGAGAGGCTCTGGGGAGCACCGGCGAAGTGGCGGGGGTCGCAGGGGGTCCGGTGGCCGCCACCGGGAGCGCAGCCCAGAGGAATCCGACGAGGACTCCCCGCCACCCAGCTTGAGTGAACGTAAGTCTGGTGCTGTCTTTGACTGACAATCCATCATGATTCCGTGGTTGTCCCCCCCACACTTTCTAAGAGTTACCAGTAAGGAAATATAGAGGCAGGTCGGGTAAAATGCAGCTGATGAGTTGTATTGCTAGAATAATGTTGCTTTACGCTGTCCTTTTTGCTGGACCGCGTAAGCGGAGGCGGCCAAGAAGAGCGAATGTCTCTTACTGAGTGACTGATTTACTACCCCTTGTTAAATAGTGTAGTGGTTAGATTCGCAGACCTGCAACCAATAAGGTCCCACGTTCGAATCGCGTTACAGTCAAAGCAAATTATGCATTAGGATTTGTTCCGGATAGATATAAACTTCGCTGGCTACAACCTTCAGTAGCTGCGTTATAGTAAGCCTAAAATAAATCTGTTCACAATTATGTTGCGGCTATTTCTGGTGGATTTTCGAACTATGCATCAGTGCATGCTTTTTGGGTCAAGATAGACAAAAACTTTGCTGGCTACAACCTTCAGTAGCTATGTTATAGTAAGCCTAAAATTAAACTGTTTGTATTGTGACTATTTCTGGTGTTTTTTTGAAGTACGCATCCGTGCATGATTTTTGGGGTAATATAGGCAAGCTAAAAACCTCTTGGGCACTAAGAGTAGGGGTTTCCACGATTTTCTTGTCTTTTCACTTGACAAAAAAGTCAGTTATCGTCACCTATATTGATACAGTATCTCACAAAAGTGAGTACATCCCTCACATATTTGCAAATATTTGATTATATCTTTTCATGTGACCACACTGAAGAAATGACACTTTGCTACAATGTAAAATAGTGAGTGTACAGCTTGTATAACAGTGTAAATTTGCTGTCCCCTCAAAATAACTCAACACACAGCCATTAATGTCTAAACCACTGGCAACAAAAGTGAGTACACCCCTAAGTGAAAATGTCCAAATTGGGCCCAAAGTGTCAATATTTTGTGTGGCCACCATTATTTTCCAAGCATGTCTCCAGACCTAAACCCTATTGAGCATCTGTGGGGCATCCTCAAACGGAAGGTGGAGGAGCGCAAGGTCTCTAACATCCACCAGCTCCGTGATGTTGTCATGGAGGAGTGGAAGAGGACTCCAATGGCAACCTGTGAAGCTCTGGTGAACTCCATGCCCAAGAGGGTTAAGGCAGTGTTGGAAAATAATGGTGGCCACACAAAATATTGACACTTTGGGCCCAATTTGGACATTTTCACTTAGGGTTGTACTCACTTTTGTTGCCAGTGGTTTAGACATTAATGGCTGTGTGTTGTGTTATTTTGAGGGGACAGTAAATTTACAATGTTATACAAGCTGTACACTCACTACTTTACATTGTAGCAAAGCGTCATTTCTTCAGTGTTGTCACATAAAAAGATAGAATCAAATATTTACAAAAATGTGAGGGGTGTACTCACTTTTGGGAGATACTGTAGTTATTGTATCAATTTCATTCACAAGTTAAAGAAATAACGAACGCTTTTGTGCCATAAAATAGCTTTTGCCGTGTTAAGTTCAAGTTGTAAATTAGATACTGGTAAGTCTATTACTGGCTAATAAGCTGGTAAAACAGCCAGTGGCAAAAGCAATATATTTCATAGACGCTATTTGTGGTGGAGGTAAACTTAATAAGAAATGTGTTAGTTTAACACAATGCTTAATGGTGTCTAGCAAAATATTAAAACTTGGTGTGATGTTAATGCATGACAAAATGATCTAATGTCGAGATGCTATACCGACACTGGGTTTACGTAGAGCACCGTGGTGTAGTGGTTAAAGAAACAGTCACTCATGTGGGAGAACTGGATTTGAATCCAGTGAGGGCAACAACATTTATCACTTTGAATTACGGGCTGGCTGAACTAGGCTTTCCTGGTTCCTTTTCTGGTTCTAAAATTTCTCTGTCCTGTCCAGTTGCCAGAAAGATGAAGAAGGAGAAACAGAAGAAGAGGAAGGCGTATGAGCCCAAGCTGACGCCAGAAGGTAATTTCACTCTAAATTCATGTCGGTGTTGTTACTTTGGTCTCATAGTCGCCAGTTACTCACCTTTCTCTGTGTTTTATCAACAGAGCTGATGGATTCCTCCACGTTCAAGAGGTTCTCAGCTAGTGTGGACAACATTCTGGAGAGTTTGGAAGACATTGACTTTAATGCCATGGGTATGTAGGGCACAAATTAAAATAATTTCTGTTTATTTTGTCAGGTTTCTGTTTTTCTTTTTTTTGCTGTTAAAATCAAACTAATTTTCAAATAGAAAAACAAGAAACTTGGATGTTCACGACAATGCGTAAACCAGAAGGAGGTCATTTTTTTGATCAGTGGAAAAATGTGAGAAGAGTATTTTTGGGTGTTGTAAATTTGGTTAATTTCAGACTTTTATATTTTACATTTTAGAAGTGGTCACATCTTTGTGCATCTTTACTGGAAAACAAATAGAAAACTTCATGCCTCTGGTTCTCCGGCTGGCTTTTTCAGCGTTCTGTATGTTTTGCAGTCCGATAGCTTTTTTGGGTGGACCAGACCAGAGAGACTTAGTTATCTTGCCTGCTAGTAATAAAAGTATGGATTAATATGTGTGAGTCTGAGATGCAGCTAGATCATGGCAATGTTCCTCGGGTGGTTAAAAAACTGTTTTGGTCACATTCCTAATGTGTGGTTCAAACTGTAGCTAAAAGGATAGAAAGGCTTTTCACCTGGTGCTTTTCTTTAGTGCCAATGTGTTAAAATGTGCTGCTAGATTTTCTCTTTGGGCTTTGGCCAAGTTACCCTACCTTGGTCATGTCCTGTTTCTGTAGAAGGAAATTGAAAAATTGGCCAATCCCCTTCTGGAGTTTGTCAAGGACGTCATTGTCAACTGTATCAAAGGCTTCAGAGCTTTTTGCATCTGTGTTTATTGGAAGATAATATACCAATCCAAACATGATGGTCTCCAAAATATAATGGGTTAAAAAAACAGATTGGAGTTTCTCAAAAATGCAGTTTCTCCATAACATTTAATTCTACTAGTCAGCATTGTGCTAACATCATCATGTTGATACCTATGATTGGAGTGGTGTGTTGGTGTCACATGGCCCTGTAGGGTCGGTTGGCAGGTCTGGAGTGGGGAAACTGAATCTTTTTGCTTTTTTGTAATGATTATTGAGAGATTGAGCGTTCTATTCTGTTGATATGGGGACGTGGCTGTCATTTGACAAATAAAATTAATCTTGTTCTTATCCATAATAATTGTATCATGTGGCCTATCTGCCCTGTAACCAGAGTTTAGCTGTCAATATCAATGTAAGGTTGGAGTGGGCACATTTGCTATTTAACATATTTTTTTGAGTGTTTAAACCATCAGTATAGTGAGTAAAATGTGATGGTCATAAAATTTTTGATTTCTACTGTTTATAATAGAGAAGTAACCTTGTGATTCTAGGAATGCAATTTGACATTAGCCAGAGTTATTTTCGGTGACAGAACTGTCAACTCTATGCAACTATTATCCACAGATGACGATGAGATCCCACAGGAGCTTCTGCTGGGGAAACACCAGCTGAGTGAGCTGGGCAGCGAATCTGCTAAGATCAAGGCCATGGGCATCACCTATAGGGTAAGGAAGGGTAACATTGGGTACAGCGTAATGTCTATCTTGGCAAGTCGTTTGGCAATCCTAAATTAGAGAATGCGTTCAGAAGAGCAGTGTGGAAGAAAGAAGAGTGGCTTGTCACAGATGGCTACGATGAAGGCATTCTGCCATTTCTAATACAACTGCTTCTGTTTGATCAGACTGGGTCAGAGATCAAGCTGACCTTCTGCAAAGCCCACCCCAGAATTTGGGGCAACCAGTTTCAGTGCTCCAAGTCATACCATCTACAGTTCAAGCCAACGCATTGGAAAAACCAAGTGTTTTTTTAATCTGAATGTTATATTTTTCTTTTCATTGTGTTCTTGCTCTGCTGGTAGGTTTACTCAGTCTCATATTGACCACTAAGTTAACTCTTTCTAGCTAGGTTAATAAAATTATGAATAAAACTGTTATGTGTTGTCAACATCAACGTTCTCTAGAGAGCACTAGATGGCTACAAAGGGATTAGACATTTTGACTGATGGACACAGTGCGTAGCGAGCCATCTGATGGACACAGTGCGTAGCGAGCCATCTGATGGACACAGTGCGTAGAGAGCCATCTGATGGACACAGTGCGTAGCGAGCCATCTGATGGACACAGTGCGTAGAGAGCCATCTGATGGACACAGTGCGTAGCGAGCCATCTGATGGTCACAGTGCGTAGAGAGCCATCTGATGGACACAGTGCGTAGCGAGCCATCTGATGGACACAGTGCGTAGCGAGCCATCTGATGGACACAGTGCGTAGCGAGCCATCTGATGGTCACAGTGCGTAGAGAGCCATCTGATGGTCACAGTGCGTAGAGAGCCATCTGATGGACACAGTGCGTAGAGAGCCATCTGATGGACACAGTGCGTAGAGAGCCATCTGATGGCTTGCCCGACCACAGAAAACATTCTACCAGGTTCCTTGGTAGCAATTGTAATGGCAGATACCCTGGCCTTGAGATCCTTGTGAAGGGGTTTCTCCAGCAGTTTAATGGAACTTCCAAAATAAATGTTGTCAGAGGCTGGACCAGGGAGGGAGGGGCAGGACTTTTTGAAGAGTCTGTTAGTATTGATGAAATAGAGCAGGGAAAATGGGGGTAAAAATAAGAAGATAATGTCTTGTACACTTTCTAATTTGTCTCATCCATAGATTCCGTCTGACAAGTTAGTGAAGGTGTTGAACATTCTGGAGAAGAACATCCAGGACGGTTCCAAGCTCTCCACATTGATGAATCACGTAAGCTGCGTCCTGGCGTTGTTTCCGTGATCCAAAGTGTCTACTCTAATCCAAAATGCTGCTCCACAGAGACGCTCACCAAGCGTCTTGTCTCTCCGTCTGGCAGGATGCCGATGCGGAGGACGAGGAGCGGCTGTGGCGTGACCTGATCATGGAGCGCGTGACCAAATCGGCCGACGCCTGTCTGACGGCCCTCAACATCATGACGTCGACCCGCATGCCCAAGGCGGTGTACATCGAGGACGTGATTGAAAGGGTGCTCCAGTACACCAAGTTCCACCTGCAGAACACCCTCTACCCTCAGTATGACCCTGTCTACAGAGTGGACTCTCACGGAGGTCAGCATCCTAACCCCACCTCCTAACTAAATCAATTGGAAGGGAAAAAAACATTGGGGGAGAACTGGCCACGGAAATGTCTTCATACACTTGGGCAAACCTTGGCTTTGTCAGTGCTTTGTCCAAGACCTCCCAGAACATTTGAGACAGTTTGTATGAAGTACATGCAGAGTGTGTACGGTCAACACAGAGTGGTCCACTCGGATCAACCTGGTCCTCTGCTTTGCATTTTTCTCACGACTGGGGAGAGGTCTCCGCTCGCCGGGTCTCAACAGCTGTTTTTCTCGTTGTCTCTCCTCGCCCAAACCAGGTGGCATGCTGAGCTCCAAGTCTAGGAGAGCTAAGAGCTCAACGCACAAACAGAGGGTGATTATCATGCTGTACAACAAGGTGTGCGACATTGTCAGTAACATCTCGGAGCTCCTGGAAATCCAGCTGCTGACAGACACCACCATCCTGCAGGTGAGGCTCTGCCCCTAGTGCTGTCTGTACTGACCTGACCCTTGCCCCCTGACCTCTTCGGACGTTACGGGGTTAATCTCTTTCTCTCTCTGTCTGCGTCTCTCGCTTGCCTTCTCTCTCCTAAACCATCTCTCCCTTCTGCCCATCAGGTCTCCTCCATGGGCATCACTCCATTCTTTGTGGAGGGTGTCAGTGAGCTACAGCTGTGTGCCATCAAACTAGTGACTGCGGTAAGAATCCAAACCGGGGTTCTCATGGAGTTCTGCCTTTGTTATTGAATGAAATATTTTTCATTGGGCAGCTGTTACTTTCAGGCCTTCTATAGTAGTGCCAGGCTTGCTATTGGAATGTTGCTTCAAGCCAGGGTACCAAGAGTTTGGGATTTGAGCTGGACAATATAACACACAACGAAAGCTATATTCCGTTTCGTTGTGTATGTATTGTGTATAGCAATGCCACGGTTTCCCTGATGAGCATTTTTCCATTTTTCCCTCAGGTGTTCTCTCGGTATGAGAAGCACCGGCAGCTCATCCTGGAAGAGATCTTCACCTCTCTGGCA
>JACXGI010004175.1:0-16333 GCA_016801175.1 Esox masquinongy
TGCAAACCGATGGTGCAAACTAAAACAGTATTACCGCACTACTTTTGGTGTCCCCCTCAGGAATTGTTCTTGAGAATAAAGCTCAACGTCATCTTCAAAAATCTAATTTTTTCACTGATCATATTTGTCCATTACTAAATATGCAAGAATAAAAATTCATAATTGTCATAAACTTTTGAGAGCTTCTGAATAAATACGTAAACAAATTATTTACATACCACCTATTGCCTGATAGTTAGCGTATGTTTTATTGATACATTAAGTGAAGCCTGTCAGTATCTTTGGCGCCGCAATCTTTAGAAAAAGGACAGCATTTTTTACGGTTGGCAGAAAATACAACTGAGGGGGCTAAGCCCCCTCTTGCCCCCTCTTGCCCCCTCGTGGCGCCGGGCCTGCCCAACATGACTTCGTAGCGCTGTGCTTAGGCATGCGCTTTCCAAAGTGAAATTGTAATCCCTGGTTCGTATCCCGTGTTCTTCTTGCCGTTCCAACTAGCATTTTTCAACTCTGCATCCGTTCTAATGTTTTGTATTAATAAGGCATGAGTGTCATAAGATACACAAAATAAAACAAATTATTATACAATACAATAAACAGTATTGTCTGCGCTCAAAAATTTAAACATGATCTGGATTCGATCTTGCACTATAACAACTAAGAAATTGGAAGTCAGCAACCCTTACAACTGCTCCATTGCTGGACTTGCAAAGCTTATAACTTTTTTGAAATAAATGACTAAATAAGGTGACCAGTAGAGGTTGCTGTTCAAAAGTCTCATGCATCGAACCGCACCGAACAACCATAGAAGCCTGCGTTTTCTAAACAGGCTATGGAAAAAGCATGTGATCAAACGAGGCTTCAGACGTCATCAATCACGTGGTATTACACCAATGCAAGTCTCGGCCCTTTCGTATGGATTAGAATGGGTTGACATTTCATAGCAAGCCTCGATCAGAGAATTTAGTTCAATCTCCTGATCAAAAATAATTTAAAAACATTTGCATCCTTGGTAAGATTGTCATAAGATAGACAAAATAAAGCGATTTATTCATATAATAACAAACAGCATCGTTTGCACTCAAAATGTTTTAACACTATCTGAATTCGATCTCGCACCATAACAAGGACAAAAAGCCGGAGTCTACGACCATACCAACTGCACCACTGCTAGACTTGTAACACTGACAACTTTTTAAAATAAATTACTAAATAAGGTGAACAGTAGAGGTCGCGCTTCGAAAGCACCGAACAACCACCGAAACCTGCACTTTCCAAACAGGCTTTGGAAAAAGCACGTGATCAAATGAGGCTTCGGATGTCATCACTCAAGTGATATTACGCTGACGCTACGATCGCTGTAAGCCTCGGCCCTCTCGCATGGATTAGAATGGGTGGAAATTTTAAAGCAAGCCTCGATCTGAGAATTTAGTTCAATCTCCTGCTCAATAATAATTTAACAACATTTGCATCCTTGCTATTATTGAGTGGTGATGGGAAATCAAGGCTTTCTGAAGTATTTTAGGCTTTCTTCAAATTGGCCGAATAACTGTTAATTCTCTCAAGGCTTTTAAACTGACTGCACAGTGGTGTCTGATGATCAGGAATAAATATCACATGTTTAATGTTGATATAGATGTATTTTCCGAAGCATCCAACGTGATTTTGCGGCACAGTGGTTAGGTGTGACTTTATGAAGAGAAATTTAAATGCTGGGTTTGAATCCAATGTTATTCTTGCCTTTCCGGCTAGCATTTTTCAGCTATGAATCCATTGTAATATTTTGTATTATTAAGGCAAGAGTGTCATAAGATATACAAAATAAAACGAATCATTCAATGAACAATAAACAGTATCATGTACACTCAAAAAGTCAAACATGATCTGGATTCGATCTTGCACCATAACAAGTTAAAAAGCCGGAGCAAGCGACATTGGTAAGGTTAGCAAATTATTAAAATAAATGACTAAATAAGGTGACCAGTAGAGGTTGCTGTTCAAAAGTTTCAGGTACCGAACCGCCCCGAACAACCATAGAAGCCTGCGTTTTCCAAAGAGGCTTTGGAAAAAACATGTGATCAAACAAGCCTTCGGACGTCATCAATCACGTGGTATTACACCGACGCAAGACTCTGCCCTTTCGCCTGGATTCAAATGGGTTGAAATTTCAAAGCAAGCCTCGATCAGAGATTTTGGTTCAATCTCCTGACCAACAATTATTTAAAAACGTTTGCATCCTTGGTAGTATTGAGGAACACCAAAACATACCTTTGATTTGTCAGAGGATATGCCATTCAGACATACGAACTGATATCTTTCAGATAAATAAGATTTAAACCAGGCAAGAACATGTCCACGTAGCCCAATATGGGTTTCCAGTCTCTCTAAGAGAAGGGAGTGATCAGTAGTGTCAAAAGCAGCACTAAGATCAAGAAGCAACAGGACGGATGCGGAACCTTTGTCTGAGGTCATTAGAAGGTCATTTGTTACCTTCACAAGTGCAGTCTCGGTACTATGATGGGGTCTGAAACCGGACTGGAGCATTTTATAAATGTTATTTGTCTTCAGGAAGGCATTCAGTTGTTGGGAAACACATTTTTCTAAGATTTTTGAAAGGAACGGGAGGTTCGATATTGGCCTATAATTGTTTAATATGTCTGGATCCAGATTAGATTTTTTCAGAAGAGGTTTAATTTCTGCTATTTTTAGTGAGTTTGGTACACATCCGGAGCAATTTATTATTAACATTGGCTGACCTAGCACAGGAAATAACTCCTTAAGTACTTTTGTTGGAATTGGGTCTAGCTGACAATTTGTGGGTTTGGAACTCATTACAAATTTAGTGAATGTGTCAAGCGATATGGGATCAAAAAATTCAAGTGTCCCCATTGACACCTGGTCAGGGAGGTTCAGGACATTCTCAGGACAACTGAGATTTTGGGGACTGTAACTATTTAAGGAGGAGTCAGTTATTTGTTTTCTAATGGTGATGATCTTTTCATCAAAGAAGTTCATGTATTCATCACAGCTAAAGTGAAGACCCACTTCACTTGTTGAGCGTTTCTTTTTTATTAACTTTGCAACTGTATCGAAGAAAAATTTTGGATTGTTTTTGTTCACCTCAATCAGGTTGGATAAATAAACTGATCGAGCAGAAGTGAGTGCTTTTCGGTATTGTAGTGTACTGTCTATCCAGGCTAGTCTGAATACTTCCAACTTGGTGGAGCGCCACTTTCGCTCCAATTTTCTGGGGTCTTGCTTGAGTGCTCTAGTATTGTCTGTGTACCAGGGAGCAAGTTTCTTGTGGCATATTTCTTTTGTTTTTAGTGGTGCAACCGTATCTAAAGTATTTTGCAGTGTTGAGTTTAGAGCAGGCTGGGTTGAAATTTAGGAGCCAGCCTCCGAGCCACGTATTTGCGCGTCCCGTCGTTGCTGTTAAGACTTGGTGGCTAAGTGGGTTGAGCAACTGTTAGATGCTTTGTGTAAATGGGTTCGTGTCTTGGCTAGTGAGGATGTTTTGTTTCCACATGCACATCTGTACATGTATTTCCATGCTATTTTTTCCCAATCTGACATGCTACAGTATATTATTAAAGTTTAATATATTAGCCGTCTTTTAAGTGAACACAGCTGAAAGAGATTTCTCAATGAAAAGACACGGACACTATTCTAGTAGCCGTTCACTAACAACTTTGTCTTGATCCTGACATGCGAGAAATTAAAGATGATAAAGAATACAGTTTTGAACATTGTTGATTGGTTATTGCATTGGTTCTCCCATTTTCTAATGCAATATTTAGATGCAATATAATTGTATGTGTATGATGCCGTGGAAGGATTTTAGAGAAAAGCTTATTTGGCTATATAGTTGCTATATGCTTTGTATGGTGTTTGCAAAGTTTATATGAACATTTTTAAGGCTGTGTGATTTTCACAAAATTTTGTAATTTTGTTTCTTTCAATATATTACATACCCTACTTAACGTTCAATATTGTAACTGAATCACCTTGTTTTTGATAAATTACAAGCCTTGTGATTTGAAGGTTTATTATACTATTTCAGCCAACGCCCGCAATCTCCCCAATACTGCATGACGTGAGGCAAATGTTCTTTCTTCCTTTTCGGGAAGCGGGTTAGTTTGGCTCTGTTTACCTACAACAACCATGCTCGACGAAAAGGCCTATGCAACCAGGTTATTGTAAGTTTTTTATTTTTTATTTTTCCCCCTCGAAGATTTCAGTTTGTTTTTCAATTGAATTGTTGACATTATAGGTCTCATTAAAAGTGGAAAAAGTTCTGACATGATTTATCTTTGTCTCATTCTTTTACATTATAAAAACCTGGCATTTTCACAGGGGTGTGTAGACTTTTTATATCCACTGTATATACACAATATGGCTGACCATCATAACAATATGAGCTTGCTGGACATCCCATTCCAAAATCATTAATATGGAGTCGGCCCCCCCTTTGCAGCTATAACAGCCGCCACTCTTCTGGGAAGGCTTTCCAAAAGATTTTGTCTCTGGGAATTTGTGCTGATTCAGTCCTCAAAATGTTGCTACAAAGTTAGAAGCACCCAATTGTCTAAACTGTCTTTGTATCCTGTAGCATTAAGATGACCCTTCACTGGAACTAAGAGGCCTAGCCCAAACCCTGAAACACAGCCCCAGACCATTATTACTCCTCCACCAAACTTCAAAGTACAGCACTATGTATTCTGGTAGGTTGTGTTCTCCTAGCATCCGCCACACCCAGATTCATCCATCTGACTGCCACATAGTGAAGTGTGATTCATCACTCCAGAGCAGTTTCCAGTGTTCCAGAGTCCAGTAGTAGTAAATGTGGGGTATATTGTGTCACTTTGGTGATTTATGACCCTGGTGGGCGGTGCTTCCAGATTGATTTGACAGGTGGGCGGGACATCCGGTTTGCTGGGTGGGACTTCCGGTGTGACGTATGGACTTCCTTTATAACGTGTGTTAGGGCGGAACTTCTGGAATGATGTATGCATGTCCGGTGACTTTGTAATTTATGATTGCACTGTTGTGTCCATGTTTGATGTTTTACATCGACTGATAAGCACCCCGGACGAGTGTTATAACAGGTGCGATATGTTTGCTGTTTAACAATGGGGGTCTTAGGGTTCCAGAATGTTAAATTACCAGGCAATAAATAAGTGCTATATCAGCGGCAAGATGTTTGGTGTTTAACAAAAGGGTGCCAGGGTTCAGCAATTCTATAACCCCCCCCGGCATTTTATGTCCTGATAAGTGCTACAACAGATGTCCTACAACCGGTGGGTGTTAACATTTTATGTTTTATGGGCTGATTGGCGTGGTCTGTGTATTTAAACCACGCAGACCCCGGTGATGGTCATTCAGTTCTGCCTCAGTAAACTCACCTACACAATACAAACCGTGGCAGATTGTGCAGCGATCAACGTTTTGGTTGAAACACCATTGAAAGCTAACACCTTAACCGCAGCTCAGCGAGTCGGCAAGAGATTACAAATGGACAGCAGAGACGCAATCAACATGCCAGCCCTGAAGAAACTGATGCAGTCTTTAATCCGAATCCATCAACTACACCAGGATATGTTGGCACGGGAATGGAAGTTGGACGACGGTCGGATCGGTGGATACCTTTTCAACCGGGGATACCGGAGGTTGCATTTTATGAATTACCCGAAGGCCAAGAGTTTAAGGCCGGTGTGACTGATCAAATGGTTTTTAATGCCAGTTTATGGCACACCTTTCTAAAAGTGTTTTATTTGGGGCCAGAACAGGGCACACATAATATGGTAGATGTACTGTTTAAAGTTGTCGAGGGAATGAAGCAGTATGACTCTGTTAGATTGGAACTATTTCTGTAAAATGTCAGCAGGTTAGATTGTGACTGCGACTGCGGACTGTTCGACTGACGTAAGACCCTGAAGCCCTGCCTTAAGCTAACACCGTCCTCAACACAGCAAAAAAACAGACAGACCTGACAGGCCTGTGACTATCAAGCAGTCGGAAGAATTTACGAAACATGTCTCAAGATTACAACCAACCAGAGATTGAAGAACCCAAGGCTGAGTACTGGCTGTGTGTCGCCTGGGATGACAATGCTGAAGTCTTCTACGGAACCCCGGACCCCGACAGCTCGATTCCACCGGCATACCCAACAAGAAACTACCATTGGCTTGACCGGTTTGGTGGTCAGCTAGGACCATTTAATCTGTCATACCTTTCAAATGCTAACAACAGTTATCAAAATGGACAAAGAGTTATCAAAATGGACAAACGCCTTGCACCAAAAGTTTTAAAGATCATCAAAGCAACATTGGGTATGATTCTGGAAAACGCTGTTGCGGCTATTCTCCACAAAGCATGTATCGGATGTGAAGTGGACCACCCGAGCCAGAGAAGACATTCTTGTCTCGATCCGCCTGATTATTTTTTTGAGACCCATTATGATGACATCGTGGAGACAGTTTTAACACCGCGACTGAAACGTGTTGGTCAAGGCTTTGAACACTTCGGGGTTTCATGCACCGCTGACCGATGTTCACGTGGCTGCTGAGAACTTTCTGCATGAGCTCAAGTTGGAGCCAAACATCACACAGAGACTGAGTGAGAACAGGGATGAATACATGGATAAATTTAATGAGGAAGCTGTATGCGACCCAGTAGCATCTTGGTGTGATGAAAGCAAAGAGTCTGGTGTCTAAGGATGGGTAACTTCAGTTGTCATGTTTACATATATCTAAACAAATCCTATGTGGGTTTAGCGATTAAACAGTTGATGCACAAAGCTATCAAGAGCGGTATTGATGTTTGTAGACCTTTTCATAACCGGACCATGACAGTATAAAGCGTTTTAATAATCTGAACAAGCATATGGAAACGGTCAGGAACACATCTGATGATTGGCTGCAATTGCTGTCAAACGGTGTTGAATCAAAGGCTCTAAACAACTTCATGTAAAAACTTCTAACATTTTCAAATGCTGATGACAAAGACTTTAAAAATGGGCACCTGTTGTGTTTGTTTACGTATGTAACAGATGTTTGTGTGGTAAAATTGTTGAGTAATGATGCTGTGGATGTAGAATATATTTCTAAATTGTTTACAGATTTTCCAATCAGCAGAAATCTTGAATGTTTGTGTAACTTTTCTGAATTTCTTGGATGACGTGTAATTTCGAAAACTCAAACAAAACAATGTTAAACATGTATTACTTCTCATTATTGTCCGAATGCTCTACGATGTCTGAACAGGTTATGAAAAGTATTTACTACGACCCGGCAAACCCTGGTGCTTATGCGGGTAGAGAGGGTTTGAAAAGAGTGTACTTGGAGAAAACCGGGGAGATCCTCAAAAATGGCGAGGCAAATGACTGGCTACTCACCCAGGATACATACATGGTACACAGGCCTGTAGCTATACATTTTCAAAGAAATAGAGTTATTGTTCATGATATAAATTCACAATTTCAGCTGGATATGGTTGACATGAGTGCTTATAGTGTGGAAAATGATAACATGAAATTTATGTTAACATGCATAGATGTATTAAGCAAATATGCATGGATTCGTGTGCTGAGAAATAAAAGCGCTATCGAGGTAAAGCGAGCATTTGAAGACGTATTACAAGGAGGAAGAACACCACAAAAAGTCCAAACGGCAAGGGGAAGGAGTTTTTTAATTCACATTTTGAAATGTTAATGAAGAAGTACAACATAAAACATTTTGCTACAGGAAATAATGTCAAAGCGAGTATCGTTGAGAGATTTAATAAAACAATTATTATAAAACAGGTATCTCACAGCTGCCAACACTCATAGCTATGTTGAGGTTATTCAAGATTTAGTTCATGGTTACAACCATAGCTACCATCGGTCTATTAAGATGAAGCCTGCTGACGTTTGTGAAGAAAATGTTAGACTAGTTCTCAAGAACCTGTAGTGTACAACAATAATGAGAAATGGTCATCAAAGTTACAAGTTCCGGGTTGGGGATACTGTGAGACTCTCAAAGTTAAGAGGAGCGTTTACAAAAGGCTATGAAAAAGGGTACACAGATTAATATTTTACAATAACAGAATGCATTCCGCGGGTACCTCCTGTATATAGAATAAAAGATTACAATGGTGATGTGATAGTTGGGACCTTTTATGAACAGGAATTACTGAAAATAATTGTGGCTAAGGATAAAACTTTTAAAGTGGATGCAGTTCTGGATGAGAAAGTACAGAAAGGGAAGAAAATGAGTCTTGTGAAATGGCTTGGTTGGCCTGAGAAAATCAACAGCTGGATACCATCGGAACAAGTCCTCGAGCTAGAAACTGGATAAAACTCCAGGATTTGCAGGATCACGTCATTTACATTGACTGCGATCAGCATGGGTGACGGTGGTTTCTACATAACTCTGCCCAGTAACTCGTCGAGACATGTCTATCCAAACAATTCCAGTTCAAGCTATACCACAAAATTTGCCAAAGATATAGATTTGAAAGGTGATCGGGAAGTATCTTTGATAGAATTCCAATACCCACATACGTGGAAGACTTTTACATGGGGTGAAAACGCATTTGAACTACATGACTTGAAACACAAAAAAACTTGGAAGTATGAACTCAACACCGGTTATTACAACGGCATAGGAAAACTAGTGGCAGAGATCAACATTTATATAAAACCACATGGTGTATGGGCGGGGTATGATGAATTTAAAAATAGAATGTTTCTAAAAGGCGAGCCCCATTTTTGTTTGAAATTCAGTGCAAAACTGGAACAGATTTTAGGTTTAAAACCAGGCGATTGGTGGTACGCCCCATGGTACGGACCATTCCCCACAGATATTCTGGCAGAGTTTAACACCCTATACGTCTACACAGATATAATTGATTATCAAAGAGTTGGTGACAGTCATGTCCCACTGTTGAGAACTGTACATATTGCAGGGAAAAAGAACGAAGTTGTCACAGTGACGTACGACAAGCCACACTACGTACCTCTTAGTAAGAGTCAGTTTGATGAGATCTGTATTGAAGTAAAATCTGATCAGAATCAGCTGGTTTCATTCGTAGTGGGTAAGGTGATTGCAAAATTACACTTCAGACCCGTCAAACAATCTTTTAGACTATAAGATGCAGCCTCAGTGATCCTCAAAGGTATGTTGAATACTACACAACACAGGCCGGTAACGGTTTACCGGGGTATCATGGTAGCACTGCAATGTATGGGGCTGGTCTAGGGGGCCTTTTCCGAGGGCTTTTCCGGATGGCAATACCTTTGTTGAAGCGTGGGTTCTCAATAGCAAAACCACATTTGAAGAATGCAGCGAGGAATATAGTTGGCGATGTTGTCAGCAGTGTTATGTCACGACAAACAAAACAGCAGGACGGATCTGGATTGATGGTTATGACTCAAGGTGTTAGAAAGAGACCACCTGGTAGGAGGAGCCTACCAAAGAGTAAAAAACGCATGAATGAGACAAAAACAAGAGCCACGGTTAAAAGAAGGCATACAGCTCGGAGGACACTCAAAAAGGGAGCACCGCAAGATTGATTAAGAACATATTTTAGGAAGATGGCACTCCTACACCGTATGTCTGGTGAATGTATGAAAACAGAGTTGGATTTATTCACAGTTCCTTTCACACAGACATCTATTGAGAAAAATACCTACATTGAAATACTGACCCTATCAGCAACATCAGACGCAGCCCCTCTGGAGTTCTTTATTGCAGGAAATGGCGATGACTACGTTGATCTAAACAATACTTTGTTGTACCTACGTTTAAAAGTCACTAAACCGGACGGAACTAATATTGATGCCGGAGCACGTGTTGGGGTTATCAACTATCCGATAGCCACCCTATTTTCACAAGTGGATGTCTCCTTGGGTGATCGTTTAATTAGCCAGAGTAGCAACACATACCCCTACAGAGCGGTTATAGAGAGCATTCTGAATTATGGATGTGATACATTAAAGACACAGTTTTCAGCTGGTTTGTTTTACAAGGACACATGGATGTTACGGACCCTGCAGGCGAGAATGATGGACTCACGAAAAGGGCTGCCTATTCAGCGGATAGTACAACATTTGAAATGATCGGCCCTGTTCATAGTGATATCTTCTTTCAAGAGAAACTCATGCTAAATGGCGTTGACATAAAGGTTAGGATGGTCCGCGGTAAAGACGAGTTCTGTCTTATGGGGGCAGGGGATGTGCGTTATCGTTTGCATATATTATCTGCTCATTTCTATGGTGTGCTGGCATGCAACCAACTACCTAGTGGACCAGTCTGAGATGTTGCATCAATGCTGATTGTTAATACACACCCGAGCAATCACCCCAGGGTGCACTGGCTGGCTATTTACATAACAGACGATGGCGTTGGAAGGTTTTATGACTGTTTTGGAAAACCCCCAGATTTTATGTATTTTCTCAAGTCAATCAGTGCCTTTCTACAAACTTGTGAGAATGTGGTATACAGTTCAAAACAAGTCCTGTATCTAAGATGCACCAGAGTAAGCATGATAAGCAAATGCTTAATTGCATACAACATGCTCAGTCTTATGAATCGTTTAATTTGTGTCATGGTTGTTGAAGAAATAGAAAAGTAAATCATGTGTATGTCAGCTTTATTATTCAAAAATAAAACCAATCGTAAAACCACATCAATGTTTACATAGTATTTTTCATACAACAATTATTCAAGGTAAAACATACACTTTGACAATGAATCACAAATGATAAAAAAGCATAAAATAAAAACACATTAAAATGGAAGCCATTTTGTGGGGTCCGTGGTAGGGGGTACAAGGAAAGCTTTGGTTGGTTGATAACCAGTTGCTGGGGGAGTGGCTAAATCATCCATTGTGTCGCCAGATGTTTGTTTATACAATTTGATTTTACGCCTTACAAGCTCATTTGGAATAGTTGTAAAAGGCATGTTGAGACATGCCATGGCCTCTAAAAACACCCCCCACCCCAATGGTCTTCTAGTCTCAGCAATTTTATTGGTTGCTGTCACACTTTTAACCAGATCCAACAGGTGCGAACCCTTGATTATCTCTCCTTTGAAAATGAATTCACCATTTGAAGTCCATGAAGTCAAATCTTTAGACATGTGCATTCTATTAATATATTCAACATTCTTCCTACGCCTCATAGGCACATTATCCAAAATTTCATCAACAAGGTTAACATTTTGGTCAACAGTTTGCTTAGTCTCATGTTTACTACATCAGGCCCAGTCTCAGACCAGGGTAGACTTAAAGTCAGTGTATTTGTGTCAAGCTCCCCCTGTCTCACAACAGTCAAAATCTTTGTAAAATGGCAGAGTATCTTTTAGCTTTCTCATGTAAATCCATATCAGGCTTCAACAGTATATTGCGAATTGATGAGTCCAAACTATTTTCAACAGATTGTCTTACCATCGGTGCTACTCGTTTTGGATTCTCGCAGTTTTTCTAACTGATGTTGTGGCACCAGAAACATTTTCTGAGCATGATCCATGTTGTTTAACTATGCCTCGATGCAATTAGACTGGTTAGGAATGGTCCTGCAACGCTTAGTAACGGTAGTAGAAAACCTCCAGATTGGTTGATGGTTTTTCTTTTCTTTGCGACTGAAATGTTCTTTCTAGACATGTATATAATGTTGGCTTTTTGTCTCTTTACTTTTCGGAGTTGAGATTCTGTTAAGGGTATATTTCCGTACCTTAGATTAAGAGCAATTTCACAGAGTGATAGAATGAGGTCGATGGAAGCTGATTCTAAAATAAATTTTCGTTGACTTGCCAGTGCATTAAATAGCATCTAAATTTCTACGAATGCGTTTAGACATGATCAAACTTTCCTAGGAACGTACACGACAGGTCAATCCCCTGAAAACAACCCGGTTCTCAGACGGTAGTCTTCTAGTGTTGTAGCTTTAAAGTCAATAATAACCAAAAGGCGGATGTGTTGCATCTATAAAACTCTCCATGAAGAACCGAGAAAGACCGGGGTATATCTGTCTGCCTAAAATACTAATCTGCTGATTGTCACTGGGTTTTTTAAACAAGATGAGGTAGTTTGTGTTCAAGTTAATAGTTCTACTAGATTTTCCTTTAACAAACATGTTTTGGACACATGTTTAGTACCCGTAAGGCCCTGTGCTGTAATCAGGGAGCAGTACACGTTTGTGGTACACAACTCTGAAATGCTTAGACATTACTCGGTTTTTCAATGTGAATGTTCTTTTATCTCTCGCAATTGTGTCTGCATTAGCAAGAACATGATCATCAGCACCACCTTCGCCTCGTATATGGTTATCAACCAGTCTTGTTAGCGTCTCTAAATTTACAATACCAGAGTTGCAGCTGTTCAGTGTAATGCCTTTTGCTTTGAGACAGGTCAGACATTTAACGGTTTTGTAACCGTATGTCTTTGGGCCACCACTAACAAATTGTGCGATGTTGTCACCATCTGGTAACTCATCAGTCAAGTCACCCAAGAATGGCCCTAGTGGGGGCACCCAATCCCCATGGCGTGTGACAAAGATCACTGAATCAGTGTACACGTGTACTGAGTACACATCTATCCAACTTCTCCAAGAGTGAATACAACTCGAGTCTAGCATAAGCGGTTGTGAACGCGGCAATAAAAATGTTGCCGTTACATGGTTTGATTGGTGTCTGTTTTGTGTAACGTCACTGTACCATCGCAACTGCGTCTAAGATGAAAGAGCAATTACTAAGTTTTATTTCACTGGAAAAAAGGTAGTGGCTAAACTCCTCCTGATCTGTAATTAGCATTGTGTTCATTAGGTTAGACCGCTCACCCATCTTACCCCAAAGACTATTCATTGCCAATTTAGCCAAAAATCGCCTAGCACTGTTTACAACGTTTTTCTTGTCAAGCTGCACACCCTCCTTTTCATGATATTCACGGGTATACTGGTCTTTAGCATCATCGTCAACCACAGATGGCAGGAAGCCGCTAGCTTCCTGCTTGTGCTTCAGGAATGTTCTCACATAATCTGCAAAACGATTATCTAATGTCCTGGTGAAAACCCAGACTTCGAATATTTTCACAATGCGATAACCCAGGTACCAATTAAAGATCTTTCTGAATCAGTATGTGAACAATCAGTTACCTGGTTTTCAGACTCTGCACATAATCTAGGGCAAAAACAGCTTACCGCCGACCCTGTGCGGTAAAACGGGGTGATAAAGGCCTTTCGGTGGACACACCGTAGCCCTAACAATACCAAAGTGGGTGTTTAGCAGTTTGAAATCTCGAAAGATTGTCTGGATGCCCAATCGGATAACTCTTTGTCTTGTTGCAGAATGGGTAAAGACTACAGAAATCGTTATACTGAATAGTCTCCCCTTCTTGAGCCGAAAATTCTAATGAATTTCTTCAAGAAAATTCTAATGAATGTCTTCAAGAAAGCTTGGACATTTGTGGATGTGTTTTTAAGATGATTCCACTCACACTCCCATATGTATTGAACATGTACGTTGTGTTGTTCTTTTAAAGCCTCAAGCTTTGTCAGCCATTGTTGGTGCATCAACCCGTACTGAATCTTCGCCACCGGACTGGTGCTTGCTGAACAATGACACTGGGTGACCGTGCCAGAAACAGCCTAGAAATTCATTGACTGTGCACACACCATCGCGTTCAGCATATCCATCAACATAGTAGGCACCGATTTTCACTTCATCCCTGTTCAGGGCGTGCTGTATTGATATATTCTCATCAGAGGCCACATATTCAAGCCATTGGATTGAGCTGTTTGAGAATGTCTTCTGACAACGGTTGTAGTTGTCTGAGGGGACCAATGCAATTGTGTCCTTGGTGAGGAATATGTTGCAAAAGACTTTCATGCAAGCCGAAGCAATCGTAATTGACCGGAATGGGTCAACACCACCAGACTCCAGGAACTCGAGACTGTAAAGTATACAACCCTCTCTCAAGATGACCACATCATTCACGCAGTAAGCCTTTATTTCATCCTGCATGACAATGGGGTCTGCGGAAACAGCTGCGTACCATTGGAAAAACTCATCTTTTTTGGTAACACTTTATTTGAAGGGGTGTGCATAAGATTGACATGACACTGTCATGATACTGTCATAACCAGGACATGACACATGAAGGAATCATTTTGAACATTTATAAATGTTGTCATTAGCAGACTTTTCAGCAGACTTTTCCATGATGTGAAAGAACAAGTCCAGTTAATATCAAAGTTTTTTGCAGGAACATAGTTTTTACTGTAATTTTGTTAATATTGATGAAGGACATCCATTCATGTAACTAGTGGTTTGCATGAACAATAGGCTAAGTAATATACATTATTCAAGAGATAATATACATAATCCAATTTGTTAATATGATTACAGTGCGGTAACCATTATTAAAAGGTAGACTGGCTACTTGCGTCTTCAAATAGGTGTGACACATACAAAATGTATGGTCGCATTTGGGGTTGATATAGAATTTTGAAGGACACTTATATTGAAGGACACTTACTACTGTTGGCCTATAGGGGGCAGTTTGACGTGGTCGTGTTGCGTTGGGACTGTTAACGATCAATACACCTGCGCATTCTCCTAACTCTTCAAGGAAAAGCCATGTCTTTCTCATCATTTATCCTGTTTTCCTGGTCGGTAAAGTACAAAGGTACACTGGACCTTTCGATACAGTTTGATAACTTGCCTGTTAAAGTGTATGTAGAGGGTTGGAAAAGCGTGGTAATTGTATAACTATGACAGAGACCCATGTCTATGTAAAATGCCATGACGGTGGTGCATTCCTTTGGAAAAAACAAATTTGTTACTGTACTGTACTGAATTTTTTTTTTTTTCCGAAAACAACACTCCTGACAATATCCCTAGGATTAATATAATTTAATTTTGTAACTGTATTGTTTAGGAACTTTGCAATCGTTGCACTGTAAGGGTTAGCGATTAGCTAGTTCCTTGTTCCTTGTTGTTAGCTGGCTTCGGTTGGTTATTAGCTGGCTCCAGTTAGCTGTAAGCTAGCTCCAGTCAAGTGTTTGTCAGTTCCAGGTAGCACTTTGCTAACTTGCTCAGCCATTTTCTATTTGTGTTAACATGAAGGTAATTTGTTAAACTACCACTATCTAGCCTACTTTATAAATAATGTTTTCAATGTGATTATATTATGAATAGTTTATATTACTTAGGCTATTGTTCATGCAAAGAACTAGGTACTGTACATGAATGAATGTCCTGTGTCAACCTTAACAAATGACACTACACTCTGTTTATTAATGCATTTGTAAACCATTAATAAAGTAAGGGTTATCATTGTTAACCGTTTGTTCATGTCTTGTTCATCATTGTTCATCAATGTTCGTTCAAGGTAACTACTGCATTTGTTACTGGTTGTTCATGTACCCTTATCGGAAAGTGTTACCAAAGTAGGATTGTTGAAAGTAGTTTTTTTTTTTTAGGCAACATTTGTTGTGCAAAAACAATAAAGAAAATGTATTGCTTTTGTTAAGGTATTTAAAAGCATTTGGCAGACTTAATAATATATTTTTGACAGTATTTGACAAACTTAATGACATCTTTATGACAAGTCCAAATTGTACCACTTCAATTGAGGTCAAGAAAAATATTCATGACACTGTTATGAAAGCATTTGACAGTGTTCTAACACGTCATGACATCTTTATGACAAGTCCAAATTGAACCACTGTACTTGAGGTCAAGAAAAATATTAATGACACTGTTATGAATGCATTTGACAGTGTTATAACACGTCATGACATCTTTATGACAAGTCCAAATTGTGCCACTTTACTTGAGGTCAAGAAAAATATTTATGACACAATTATAATGGTCTCATGACAACCAATGTCAAAACCAACCACATATGACAGTTGTATTGAATGCTAACACATAAAGCTAAATAGTTTCTTCAAGTTTGATAATCAGGCCTGCTATGACATGTTTATCACAGGTAATGTTTCTGACTAACTGCACCACAGCATGGTTTGGTGTTTGCTCTGTAGCCAACTGGAAGGCCCTGCAACGGGTGGTGGAAACTGCCCAGCACATCACTGGTACCCAGCTCCCGGTCATCGTAGACCTCCAGCACAAGCAGTGTCTGCACAGGGTGTGTGGCATCATCAGGGACCCTTCGCATCCATGCCACAAACTGCCCTCCTTCCATCAGGCAGGTGGTACAGGTCTCTTCGTTCCCGCACCAGCAGGCTCAGGAACACTTTCTTTCCATCTGCTGTAACTGTGCTGAATTCCGTGACCCATCACTAACCATATCCACCCTTTGTACTACTGGACTCTGACACTGCCTTGCAATA
>JACXGI010004175.1:16433-52990 GCA_016801175.1 Esox masquinongy
CTCGGGAACCTCATTGCTGCTATCCCTGCATTTCAGTTGCACATGCTACCCTACTCCTTCAATTTCATTGTACTGTACTTGTTCAATTACAATAAAGTTGAATCTAATCTAATGTTGTCGTGGTTAATGTCAAGTTGTCATAACAAAGACATTGACAGGATATTTTGTCTTAGTTAATGTCAAGTTGTCATAACAAAGACATTGACAGGTTGTGTTGACTCAGTTAATGTCAATTTGTCATAACAAAGACATCCCAAACAATATCAACCTTGCATGAAAAATGACATAATCAACTGAATGACACCTAATGACAACATTCATAAACGTTCATAATGATTGTTACATGTGTCATGTCATGGCTATGACAGTATCATGACAATGTCATGTCACTCTTTTGCACACCCCTTCAAATAAAGTGTTACCTATTTTTCTTTAGCCATCATGGTATTCACACTGTAGTAATGCGGTTCCGGATGGGGGCCAACATAGTTCTCATTCTCCTTGATGTTAAACTTGTAAGGAAAGTAGCCTTTTTTCAAATCCTTAAAACCCATAGCACATGGCAAAGCCGCCAGCTTTATCGGTAGGAAGCAATCACTATCAAGGTATCTCTGATTGAATGTGATGTCTGTAAAAATCATGAGCTTGCTACCATTAGCAATAAGTGTCATGCCAATACCGTTGTTAGCAAGGTACTGCATCAAGATGTAACCATTGAGTTGTGTGCTATAAATGTGTAGTTATTATATTTTGGTTGCCTAAACCTTCGGAAAAAAGCAGCGACACAACAATCGCCGGCTGAACACCACGTCTCGTTATCAAAGCTTATTGCCCACACAAAATTTGCTGTGTGTATACCGTTCACCAGATTGGCAATTGTCTCAAAATCATAAAATATGTAGCGCTCACTGGGGTCCTCGGGATTATAGGGTTTTATGAAACACTGATGATTCATTTCAACCGCAAAATCCACATTACAATTGGGACACATGTAAGCCATGCACTTGTGCGCTTTATAGTTGGCAATACTAACGTTGTAATGACGGCCGCAATCGACACAGTATTTCTTCTGGTCACACATGCTAAACCCAACGACCCACACCTTTGTGGTGCTTCAAGCGTTTATGCTGTCTATAACAAAAGTCAGAATAACATATTTTACACCCTGTCATTTCTTCAAACCGAATAATATCTGTGAATGCCACACAATCATCTAACGCTAAACCAGCCCGTATGTAATCCCGTATGTAACTCATGACCACTAACCAGGGCCTCAGCATATGTGTACTGTGGGTTCAACATACCCTTTAAACAAATGGAAAAACATGTAGAATCATTATTCACAGCCACATATAAATGCATTCTTTTTTATTGATAATCTGCTCTATCAACAGTGTTTGAGCTTTACATCATGGGGCACCACCCTCACGGTTGTTGACAATTTGTACCACCAGCTCTAGTGATTCATCAATCATAATCTCAGCATTACTCTGCATAACACTCTCAAGTAAATTACCAAACGTGCGTTCATTATATTCATGTGCTCTCATGGTCACATGTACGGGGGATATCAGAGATTCACCGATCAGCTCAATCTGCAGACGATCACCAGGCCCATGTACAAAGTCTGAAGCTCTAACAATCAAAGTATCCAAGCCTGCCATGATTGCATAGAATGTGCCAAAATCCCCAACTTCACCAGTATTTTGTAAATTTATCAACTGTCGTAATTCAAAGTTGTCAAGTGCATTACGGTGTATAACTCTAACATCGCCATCATTGCAATGAGTTTGCATCAGAGATCTCGGAGGAGAGAGAACTAGATCATGTGAAAAACGGGGGCTACTAAGCTCGGGTAACAAACCTTGCATCTGAGGATTATTGTGTGCATCGCTGTGTAACAAAGTAATGGCCGGTTCATTTGTATTTTGGGGTGTGGTCTGTTGATTATGTGTAGATGTTGTTGGTTGTTCCGTGTCTGGTCTGTTGTTAGCAATATCTTTCGCCATTTCTCTAGCTTAATGTGTAAATAACGACCCACTTACAGGTTAAAATATTATTCTAACTCAAACATACATTTACATACATCACAGTTTTGATGAGTTGACGGTAAAATATGTATTACCTTCAGCTTCCAGCATGAAAGAAAACAATGAAACAAAAATTCCCTGACGCTGTGCAGCCACAAGGTGGGGTGTCCATAACTGAAGCCATTATGGTGATGTACTCTGTATCATCACCGGGGGTCCTCAATCTGTTGGTTGGTAAATGGAGTACAAAGGTTCAGATGTATGCAATGTTAATAACATTTTAGTACAAGACTGAAAATGTCTGTAAATAATTAGACTTACACAAAAAGTATCTGTTCAGGTTGTGTAAGATCACAACCGCACAGTCCAACGGACACTGATGCTGGTCACTTGGTCTGAAATAAATAGAAAGAGGGTTAACAAGCGCATACAGGTATTTAAAGCTGATTAACAATAATGTTAAAAGTCTACTTACCAAGATTTGAAGGCCCAAAAATGTGTTTGCCAAACACGGATGAGTTTAATTCCGCAAAACCTAAACCAGAGATATAAAACAGACAATAAGAAAGACAGATAAAAGCGCATGGATTGTCAATTGTAAAATTGATTTACACATTCTTGAAAAGTTCAAATGTGTCGTTTGTTAGCGTTTGTAATTACAACGCAATTCAAATCAATTATTTCAAATAAAATAACTTGTACTTACAATGTAAACGGCATACTCCGCGCTGGAAACAACAGCTGTCGTCTGTGGAAGTCGCGGATTTAATATTGTCTTTACATTGCAGCCGGGGCGCCTCCAGCAGGTCACGCCTCTTAACTTTGTCATTGGTTACACGTCATCGTTCTTCACGTTAGAACTATACCGGCTACAATGATTAAAATTGTGGATAAAGCTTAACTAGTTAGTTCAGATAGTTGTTGACGTTTGACAACCAAATATATTTATACTTCCTGTCCGGTAGAAACGCCATTGTTGTTAGTTATCGCAGCTCAGCCGTGACATCACGTCATTTAATTTTATCTATTAACGACAAACTCATCCGCTTACATATAAACGCTGGCTATTGTCACCATATCGCCATTAATCTCTTCAACATTAAACAAACACAAGTCCATAATACAGCAATCAAAAATCGGAATACACGAGTTGCTTCAATTCATTACGAGATGCAGCACATCTTACACGGAAGATGTCCTAGCATCCGCCCACACTAACACAGACAGGTATTCTCAAACTCGCAAGTACTACAGTTTGTAACCATTTTTGCCTGTTAAACATTTCTACCAATGTGAAGAAAACAATCTCGCGTTGATCCCCGTTTTACAATTTCATAAGAAGGGTTTACAAAAGTTTTGTTTACCTGAAATAACATATCTTGACCTGTCAACGATTCACCGTTGTTCATGCAAATTTATACGCTACCTTCCGGGTAACTTTGTAACGTTTTGCCATATAATGCAACTTAAAAGTTAATGCTGACTTAAAACAAACATTTTTATTACAAAAATCACCATTGCTCATACATACACATGTACCAAAATCATTGTTTTTATTTTGAACAATATTTTAGATCCAACCACCATACAATCAACCTAGTCATAATGTGTGGTCGGCCCAGGCATTTATTGTTCTTTCAAAGTAGTAGCATTATTCATGCAGTGTGTACTTACCATAGTGCTTTGTGGGACGACAATCTCTGTTTGAAACAAGGGAATGTTTTTCGACCTGTATATACTACTGTTTGTGCTAGAGGTTATTTAGGGACCATTACTATGGGCGGATCTGATCTTAAGGCCCATCTCTATTTAAAATGAGAAATGGGATGAAACTCAAAATCGCAAAATCTTAAGTCCCGACCCCTTCTTTATATCTTACATAAAAAGCATGTTTCCCACACGTATTTCTGTGCTTGTGGAAAAACACCATACTACACGCACATTGTCAAACCTGGAAGGTTATCACCCACTGGTTGTAGGACATCTGTTGTACCACTTGTCAGAACATAAAGTGCGGCGGGGTTTATAGAATTGCTGAACCCTGGCACCCTTTTGTTAAACACCAAACATCTTGCCGCTGATATAGCACTTATTTATTGCCTGGTAATTTAACATTCTGGAACCCTAAGACCCCCATTGTTAAACAGCAAACATATCGCATCTGTTATAACACTCGTCCAGGGTGCTTATTAGTCATTGTAAAACATCAAACATGGACACATCAATGCAATCATAAATTACAAAGTCACCAGACATGCATACGTCATTCCAGAAGTTCCGCCCTAACACACGTCATACAGGAAGTCCATACGTCACATCGGAAGTCCCACCCAGCAAACCGGATGTCCTGCCCACCTGTCAAATCAATCTGGAAGCCCCGCCCACCAGAGTCATAAATCACCAAAGTGACACAATATACCCTACATTTACTACTTCCAGTGGTGGCATGCTTTACAACACTCCAGTCGATGCTTGGTCTTGAGCATTGTTGACATGAGGGTTGTGTACAGTTGCTCGGTCATGGAAACCCATTTTGTGAAGTTCCCGACGCACAGTTTTTGGGCTGATGTTGCTTCCAGAGGCAGTTTGGAACTTTGTGGTGAGTGATTGAACAGAGCTTTACGGTCACAACTTTGTGGCTACCATTTTGTGGCTGGGCTGTTCCCAGACACTTACAGTTCCACTTACAATTGCAGATAAGTAGGGCCAAAATTTCACGAACTGACTTGTGGCAAAAGTGGCATCCGATGATAATGCCACGTTTAAAGTCCCTAAGCTCTTCAGTATGACCCACTGTATTGCCAGTGTTTGTCTATGGAGATTTCATTGCTATGTGATGGATTTCATGCAGTGGGTGTGGCTGAAACACCTGAACTCAATAATTAGTAGGGGTGTCGACATACTTTTGACCATATAGTGTACATAATTTGTGACAGATGAGATTGTTGTAAAGTGTCAGCTCTTGTGTGCGAAGAAGGAGGAGCGGACTGCAGAGTCGTTATGTACGATGTGAACATTTATTGAGCTGCACTGTGCTCGTAGATGCGAGACAATAACACACAAAGACAAAGGGAGCAGAGGGAACATATATACTAGGGGGAATGACTGGATGATGATCAGGTGTGCTAAAAGAGACAACAGGTGTGATGAGTTGATGAAATGGGCGGTGGTGTCAGAAGGCCGGCGACGTGGAGCGCTGAAGCCTGCCTCCTGCAGGGGGAGCACTGGAAGCAGATGGTGCAGGTGTCACATAAAGTTACAGTACTGGTGGAGTGGGCTACAAAGTACTGCAACTTATAAATAGTTGGGGGTTTGAAAAGTGTTTGTTTTATGTTGTAATTATAGTGGGTGACCACTGCAGCAGGTGGCACTGATTGGAATATATTTGTAGTATCCGAATATATTTGTGGTGTTCAGTGGAAGAACCAGGAAGAACACATTGTTTTGTGGTCTCCAACCTCTGACTGGAGACTAACAAGATTAAGATACTATAGTAAGAAATCAGCCTCTTCGTATAGTGGTTATTTTCGTTAAGTACGCACCCATCGAGAGTCAGGGGGGAGAGCAATTCAAAGTGTTTATTGAATAGTATCGCAATACATGTTGCCTTATCGTTCATGATGTTACAAACTCGATCTCAAAGAAACTTCCGGTTGTACCTCTACTTTATAGAAATCGCAATGCAGAATACACAACACATTACCGTAAGCCCATTGGCTAATTACTGTCGCGCTTTGACAGAACGTGACTTCCTGTATACGGATAAACAGATGTTCTGTTGTAATCTATACATAACAAGCATATATTCATACAATTCCACACTCCCCCCTATCAAACATGTAAACAAAAACATTACATGTTTGATAAAACATTAAGTACAATTCCATTCTTAATGAAAATAGAAGGCCCATAAACTCAGGCCCGCCGATAGGGGGGGGGCAAACGGGTCTGTTGTCCCGGGCCCAGGGTAGGGTGGGGCCCAGAACTGACATTGGGTTGACATTAAAGGGCCCGTCTAAGATTATCTCGTCCCGGGCCCAGGCAAGACTGTCAGCTGGCCTGCATACACTTATGTTACAAATTATTATGACAAAACAAAAAAAAAGGAGTGTCTGACCAATGAGGCCTTATTGTTCCTTAAATGAAAAGGAATGTAAACAAGACAATTGACACACCCCACTCTGACACATAACTCAATGTATGACAGTCATCAATCTCTCCCCCACTTCAGATTATAAGGGTCGAGAAACATTGACATCAACAGGCTACTACCAGTGTTAATGGTGTTCAGCAGAAAATCAGATCCAACATAACATCATGATTAAACATTCCCAGTCCAAGTCCATTGAACAATCAATAATTTCCCGTTGTCCATATCATGATTCATTCTACAATATCATACAAAAGACTCATGCATATCCTGTTGTACCTGTGAAAAATTCCACCTGTAAATAGGGAAAGATTCTACCTTTAATAGGGAACAATTCTACCTTTAATAGGGAACAATTCTACCTTTAATAGGGAAGGGTTCACTATTCAAACATACCGGGATAGCAGTCTTAATGTTGATCATTAGGTAGCATCACAAGCAATGTCGACGTCCAATATTGGCATAGTCATCATAGTTTCCCACCTGTCTTGCAAGAAATCTTCACACATGAAATCACCATATTAGTTCATTTAGGAAAATCGTAATGTAAAGATTTTCCTAAATGAACAATCATTGATCGTAATGAAGCTAGTTTCCAATCAAATGTCCTGTAGGTCTTGTCATCAGTCTGCTCTGTCATGCAGTCAGTGTAATGTGGACCCAGCAAATTGTCCCTAACCACAGCTGACGTGTGGAGAGCTCTTAAAAGAATGAACCCTCAGAAGTCACCAGGGCCAGATGGCATTCCAGGACGTGTCCTCAGGGGGTGCACCGACCAGCTAGCGGAGGTTTTCACCTATACAGTTGTGCTCAAATGTTTGCATACTCTTGGAGAATTGATAATATATGTACCATTTGTAAAGAAAACATGAGTGAGCGGGCAAAACACGTCTTTTATTTCTTATGGGATTGACACATTCAATTATAGGTCATAACAGAATGGTACAATCATTTCATCGGAGGCAGGCAGTGTGACGTCGGAGGCAATGTGATGCTTTGGGCAATGTTCTGCTGGGAAACCTTGGGTCCTGCCATTCATGTCGATGTTACTTTGACACGTACCACCTACCTAAGCATTGTTGCAGACATGTGCACCCTTTCATGGCAACGGTATTCCCTGACGGCATTGGCCTCTTTCAGCAGGATAATGCGCCCTGCCACAAAACAAAAATGGTTCAGTAATAGTTTGAGGAACACAACAATGAGTTCAAGGTGTTGACTTGGCCTCCAAATTCCCTAGATCTCAATCCAATCGAGCATCTGTGGGATGTGCTAGACAAACAGGTCCAATCCATGGAGGCCCCACCTCGCAACTTACAGGACTTAAAGTATCTGCTGCTAATGTCTTGGTGCCAGATACCACAGCACACCTTGAGAGGTTTAGTGGAGTCCATGCCTCGACGGGTCAGGGGTGTTTTGCGGAAAAGGGGGGACCTACACAATATCAGGCATGTGGTCATAATGTTATGGCTGATTGGTGTATGTGCTGCTGCACTCTCATTGGCAGATTCCAAGTGGGTACATTCAAATTCTCAGGCTGGCTGCCCTAGTGCAGCAATAGTAAACCAATAGGAGCAGAGCTACCCTATGGGGCAGAATAGGACAATCCCAACCATTGCAAGTCAAACGGTGATTGGTTGATTCGAAAATGCTGCTCTATTACAGTTGAATGGCAGATGTCTTCTGTAGAGGCCAGATTTTTTAAGAAAATAGGTAACTGTGTTTCACTTTGATTATCTTCATTATGATTTATGTATTAACTCCATTATGAACAGCAATAATATTGATTATAAACCTGTGATACTGCAAATTTGACTGTTCACTGATGTCTAGGATTAGCAAGGACATTGGTCAGCATTCTTAGACATGATTGTGGCCACAACAGAAGGCACCAGGCCTCAAACTATCTTATTTATTGCACAGCTAAAGATAGATCCAAGACAAAGTTGGATCTAAATCTCTTTTGGTCCATTCATTTGGAGTAGAACAGTAACAAGTGGTAGCTCAGATAAGGTCTGTTAACTTTGACCTAGAACTATAGGTTGCATTGACAGCATAGCATTCTTATCTTGGGTTCATTTTCTTATGATGACTTGTTTTTTTGTATGTACCTTGACATAATATTTTGGGGACTGTCTAGGGGGTGTATAAAAGGGTAAAAGCAACAATGCGACTTCAGAATAACATATGGCCCTTTGCTTTTGATTTGTTTTACATGCTGCATAGAACTTAAATAATCAACTTTTATCCAGTTTTTTAAAAAGTTTCTCAGGCTTTATTTTTCCTTGTCATTTTCCCTTAAAAGTGGACTTTTCCACTCAAAATCCTCAAGGCCTAGACCTGGTTGAGCTGCCTAGATGCCAATAATGACAAATTTTGATTGGAAGTTATTTTGTTATTAGTACTAACCCTTCTCTTTCCAACCCTTACTCAAGACATTTTATTAGAAGAGTATAAACTTAACTGAAATTAAATCAATACAAAAGGCATAGAAGGCTCTGGCGGTTCCACTTTCATTTAGAAAAAGGAATTCCAAAATCTATTTTCATTTTCAATTGAGTTGTGTCAGTGACTGACCTCCATAACTGGTAGGCATATAACTAAATAACTACTACCTTTTAATCCAGATTGCAAAGGTTTTTTAGCTTGTTTTGATGTTGGTGTTGAGCAAATGACACCCCTGGTGTACACTAAAATGCAATGTCATTTTTTGATTTGTCACTTAGATAACTTTGGCTTTTGTTTCAGTGACACTTGTTACACTTATTTACAAATCTTTTAAATAGAATTTTAATTAAACAGCATTGATTTGATTTTTATTTACACAACCCTTTTGAAAAAGCATGTGTGATAAATAATACATAATTGGGAATATAATAAATAAATAGATATAAGCTTATTGATGCCTCAAGTCAGAGACACATTGTTGAATCCACATATTACAAAAAGAGAGACATAAGTGTAAGTATGCACAGAGATTCTAAAAGAAAGATGCACAATACAGAACACAATTCTGCTGTTAATAGGTTTGTGTGTAGAGTTTTCAGTTTCTTCTTTATTAATAGTCAATCACTGTTAATGACCATGCCTGAACCAAAAGACTACTAAAAATCGCATTGCCTTTGTGTGGTGAGCTGTAGGTGTATGAGTGTATATTGAAACTGATTATCTGGGATTACAGGGATTCTGTCACTTTATATGGGTAAGTTAACATACAGATGTTTATCACTTTATTAAATAAATGTATTCATTCAGTACTTTTGTAGTGGTATTGGAATTTTCCGAGGTAATCTTTTATGTAAAAATTAAAATGTTGGATTCATCATTACGTCCATACCACAGTGTATTTCATATAATCCAAGGCCATAGCCATGGAGTCAACATTGGGGAGGACGAAATCTGCCGGGGGGTCTAAGGGTCCTCCCCCAAAAAAGGACTCTTAACCATCAATATTTGCACAATTTGATAGCGCCGTGTTGATGTTGTTCCTAAGACACCATAATTAATGTTGCTCCAGGACCATCATTGCAACTGACCTGCAGTCGGTTACCCCAGTCCAAAGACAGAATATTCCCCTGCCCCCCACCCTTTGACCTAACCCCAACCTCAGAGACACCTGTGCCTAAACCTAACCTCAGTTGTGCCAACATTAATTATGATGTTGTAGGAACAATACCAACACGGCGATATGAGATGAGTCATCAATATTTGCTCCTTTTCTCACTCACCTCCATGTCACCTGCTCTCCCTGCCCTGTCGGCATCCTCGTGCTCTTTCTCCCTCTCTCTCTTTACTCTGACTACACCATAGTGAACATGAAATTAATATTATTATTAAACGAGTGGTGTTTCTTGCAATGAAGTTCAGGAATAGATTACTAACCATTTCTGATCTGAATGGCAATGATTATTATATCAAGAAACATAGACTCATCTCTTGTACTACTGTATAGTTCTGTCATCAGACTAGCACTCATTTTCTCACTGCTCTCAACTTTTCTGAGTTTGCCCAAAAAACTGACGAATGTCACTGCCACCCTTCAACTTGCTCATAATGACACTCACTGTGAATGAAAGCTGACTGTAATTAATCTGCTTGCACTTTAATCAAACAAACATTAATAATGCTATTTATCATAAGCAAGTACAGCTATACAGTATACTATACGAGTATGCAATAAATGAAAGCTACTACTGTCTACATAAATTACACATGCAGCGCAACATAAATGACTGACACTTTACTCAGACTTCACGTGGGTTTTCTGACAAATTTAACGTAGTAAAGACATTAACTTTAGTTGAATAGGATCAAGAGCACCATTGTTGGTCGCTGTGAATGTGTGGCTAATTAATTTTCCAGGTAACTTAGCTATGATAGGGGATGGTTGATTGATTAACACTCGCAAAAATCGGCCTGTTTTCACCAAAACCATTTATTTTCCACATTCAATTACTTAATAAATATTATTTATTTTCATAATTAGGCTACAGTTCCAGCGCAAAATGACCTATTGACATTGTCGTTAAAACTATCACAATCGTCAGTGATATAGCCTACATAACACATATTGCATTTTTGTAACTTTTTAATGCAACTGAAAATGATGAAATAGAGAGACAGTACAGTGTTTGACATTTATTGATTTTTACCTAGACTACTCATAGCACTCAAGCAACGACTTCTGCTGGGGTACGGCAACACCACTTGGACAAACTACACGCAGAACTGCAGTACACCATAAAACTAATTGTAGTAATAATGACAATTTGTTGAGTATAGTTATGATTATGATTACATTTGCTAATAATTATTTTAGACGGCGGTGCGTGGTTGCCTGTCGTAGCATAGCACATTTTTATTTTATTAATATTATTTATATCAATATATGGGGGGGATGTCCCACCCCAATGTATATTATAATTACGGCCTTGATATAATCTGGTTTCATTTTCGTTTCGACTCAGTTTATTCTCAAGAAGTAAATGAAATGGGGAAAAATACATCATTTTTAATGTGAGCAATTTTCCATTGTGTCAGTGTAAATATCATATAAAAATAATTACACAATTTCCAAATGTATTTATGAAATTAGAGAATTTGCATACCCCATCACGAAAAAGGTTGCTTCGTCAGAAGTTATGTAATCTTTTGTTTTGTCACGTTGATAACTTTCACTTTTATTTTAATGACTGTTGTTACATTGTTTCCAATAGGCGGCTGGAATGTCGTCAGGGTGGGGAAGAGCGACTGGGCGGCGTGAATTTGGAAAAAAATGAACAGTAGGAGCCCGGTTGCTACTTCAACGGACGGACTTGCAGCTGTCTCACAGTCCTGTATATCTGGACGCTGGTTTCCAGATTACTCTTATCTATCTGGGAGGGCGATCACGTGAGCACTGGAGGTACATGAGATTTCGGGTAAATAGTCTTCAATACCTTGTCTGATGCTGGATTAATTTTTGGTCCATGTGTTACAAGAAAAGTTCAGAACAGGAACGAGCTCCAAACCTCTTTCTCTCTCTTGAAAAGTACGATCAAGTTTATGGCCCAAAATCCAGAAATTTGAATGCTGCTGCGGAATCGGGATTTTTTTAATGCTCGGGAACTATTGCTGCTCATTATATTAAGTACAGCCTACGGTTGTTTCAACAGTACAATTTAAATTTATATAATCTTTTTTGTTTCAGAATAATCTACAGAATGACCTCTTATTAAATCACTTGCTTAACTTGTTATTGTAAAGTTCATTTATGTGAATAACATTCCGGATGTTGTCTTCCCAGTGGGGATGGACATTTCGACTGTCCTAGTTCTGCTGGCATGCCTGGTCTTTGTTGTCCTAGTTATTGCATGCACCTGCATCGCTATGAGACGAGGTGAGTAGCGTTATGTGGAGCATTATACTGATTGACAGCTTGCTGCCCCTGGCGTTAAAAGTCATATCTGGTAAATTTAATAATTATTTTATAGTCAGTATTCATATTGACCAACTTTTGATCAAAACGCATCAGGTAGAGTATGGGAAAAGCTAGGCTACTGCTTGAAAGAATATTTTGTATTCAATATTGATATTAACTTTTCGTTTGTGATAATGACAGTTGTACTCCCTAAAAGTCATATTGCGTACATTAAATATTCCCGGTTTAGTTTGTCTAGAACTACAATTAGACATTTTTTAATTTATCTGTCTAGGCCCCACCGATACAGTATTCCCTGGAGGTAAGAATGCTTCAGTCCTGTCTCGCAATTTTCTTGATTCAATATTTTTGTTGGCTAGACACTTCTGCCTACAGCCTGTTAACTTAAATCTGATTATGCATGTCATAACCTTCATTGTAGCTACCTTATCTTATGACTCTACATGCTTTCTTTATGCTTAGCTCACTTGTCTGTGCGCATACTTGTGTGCATGTAATAAACCAGTTGTTATTTGCGATTTGAAGGGCAGAGGTAATTATGGAATTAAAAAATATATTTGTTTTGAACTCAGGTCCGGTTCAAGACTGCTTTGATTGAGGGGGCATTGGGAAATGTTTAGAGGGAATAGGATTTTTTGCCGGACCACACAGCCGGCCAAGAAGAGCAAATGTCTCTTAATGAGTAAGTGAGTGACTGCCTGACTGATTAACTATTCTTAAACAGCGTAGTGGTTAGAGACGTGGACTGCTAGATAGTTTATCTGGGTTCAATCCTCACCACAGACAAAACAAATTAGGTGTTAGGATTTGTTCAGACTAAACCTTCCCTGCCTACAAGCTTCAGTAGTAACAAATTACAATTGTTTATGGTTATATTGCGATGGACGAACTTAACATTGCTTTTGATTTCGATTTACATAGCGTAGTTCACATTTTTAATGTTTTAACCCCGGTTCAATTCCCCTCTCAGACTTTCCAATTTTTGTCACTCAGAAATATTTATGCAATTGGTGCCTTTACAGCCGTCACACAACAAGCCTAAATTAGCTAAAAATACATTTTTGTTGATTTGTAACGGTTGTGGCTGGTGGAAGCAAACGCTAGGACACAAACGAGGTCCCAACTGAATCCGTGGTTTAATGGCAGCTCTCCTACATAAATCCAACATCCAGAAAACAGAGAAACCAAAAACAACAGCCCTGGGCCTGAAACATAAAACTAGTCTATAAAACAAAATAAAACCAGCGTAGATGTACCCTATACTCAGAGCACAGGAACAGACTGCAAAACCCGTCCTCGAACAGACACAGTTAGTCACTGACACCACAAAAGCAATGTGCCAGCCTACATCCTAAATACCCCCCCCATTCCCAAATAAAACACAGGTGCGTAATGTTCAGTTCATGCCCTCGCGCTTCCCGGGTGGCTGGAACAGTTGTTAATAGGAGGGAGATGCCGATCACTGGATGGGGAGGAGGGCCGATTCAACGATGATCTTACAAGATTGCCTATCTATCTATGTTGTAGCCTAATCTTTCTTACATTGCTCTTGGTGTCTGCGTTTTGAAGCTATCTCCACCAATATTTTCCCTTGAGAGCAATGGGCCATTCTTAAAAGCTAGATGTAACGTTTGTAAAAACCACCACTGCAACATTATTTGTTTTACACTTTATTCAAACTATTGTGTGTGTCGGAAATGCTTCGATCACAGATATTAATGCATAAGCATAGGCCTAAAACCATAACTCCGGCACTGTGAACAGGAACTTAACTTTGATGTGCAGCAATTTGAGCGTTCTGGAGGGCAGCAAAACTAAGACAAAGAACCCTAACTGATGTTACGGGATTCTGCCTTTGCTTCTCTAGGGCTTTTAGAAGTTACGGCAAAGACGACACACTATTTTCTAAAAAAAAAAATTGACTCAAGATATTTGTCCACACGATAAAGCAGACCTTTTATGTTCCAGAAATGACAAAAACTAATTTTTCAACAAAATTGAAGTTAAGGCCTTTTGCCTTTGCACGGCAATAAACACTTATCACGTAAAACACTACTAGCTGTTTAAATAGCGTAATGTTTAAAGATGCAGTCTGCCACATAGAAAACCATGCATCGAAACCAGCCAGGGACAACAACATTCATCCCTTCTAATCGCGGGCTGGCTGAATTAGGCTTGCCTGATTCCTTTTCTGGTTTCTACCCATTGTACAGTATAGTATGTGATGTACAATATAGGGCTATTAGCAGCTTTCGCATAATTCCTTTAACTCTTGCCTACTATGTATAACAAATACATTATTTTATCTTTCATTCAGCCCATCCCCAGGAGGAAAATGTTTCAGTGACGCCCAGATTCACAACTGTGATCTTGCCTAAAAGAAAATTAATATTTTCTGATCATTGAAAGAAAGAAAGGATATTTGAACTGTTAATAACAAATACGTATTTGTTTTACCCTCCTCTCTTAATAGGACATGATTACTATTATGGCCAATTTGACATCTTAAATACTTTATACACTTCTGTTCAAAAGTTTGGGGTCACTTAGAAATGTCCTTGTTTTCGAAAGAAAAGCAAATGTCCATCAAAATAACATCAAATTGATCAGAAATACAGTGTAAACATTATTAATGATGGAAATGACTATTGTAGCTGGACGGCAGATTTTTAATGGAATATCTACATAGGTGTGCAGATTCCCATTATCAGTAACAATCACTCCTGTGTTCCGATGGCACGTTGTGTTTGCTAATCCTGTGACGGTTGCTCCGCGTGATGTTTTGCACACACTCCACCTCGCTGGTGCACTAACTGCCGACAGGAGATGATGGCAGCAGCACACCCCACTGCACCTCATCAGTTATTATGTGGTAATTTAAGTTCCCTGTTTGTCACCCGCACCTCACGGGTTATTGTGTCCAGTCCAGTTCGTGACTGTGTGTTGCTGCCTTGCAGAATATTCTAGATAAAGAGTTAAATCGTTGTTCTCGCATCATTGACGTTTTCTTGTTTTTCATTTTTGCCTCTCCTTTTATGCATTCACTAACCTCACACCTCACAGATCCAAATTTATCATTTTAAAAGACTAATTGATCATTAGAAAACCCTTTTGCAATAATGGTAGCACAGCAGAAAACTGTGCTGATTAAAGATGCAATAAAACTGGTCTTTAGACTAGTTGAGTATCTGGAGCATCAGCAATTGTGGGTTCGATTTCAGGCTCAAAATGTCCAGAAACAAATAACTTTCTTCTGAAACTCATCAATCTATTCTTGTTCTGAGAAATCAAAGCTATTCCCTGCGAGAAATTGCTAAGAAATTGAAGATCTTGTACAGTGCTGTGTACTACTCCTTTCACAGAACAGCGCAAACTGGTTTTTACCAGAATAGAAAGAATGGGAGGCCCCGGTGCACAACTGAGGAAGACGACAAATATATTTGTGTCTAGTTTGAGAAACAGATGCCTCCCAGGTCCTCAACTGGCAGCTTCATTCAATAACACCAGTCTGAACTTCAACCATGAAGAGGCGACTCTGGGATGCTGGCCTTCTAGGCAGAATTGCAAAGAAAAAGCCATATCTCAGTCTGGCTAATAAAAGGAAAAGATTGAGTTGGACAAAAGAATACAGACTTTGGACAGAGGAAGACTGGAAAAAAGTGTTATGGACAGACAAATCAGAGTTTGAGGTGTTCGGATCACAAAGAACATTCGTGAGACTCGGACCAAATGAAAAGATGCTGGAGTGCTTGGCACTATCTGTCAAGCATGGCGCCCATCAAGACAATCCAACTTGTGGGAGGTGTTTCAGGAAGGATGGGGTGAAATCTCTACAGATTACCTTAACAAATTGACAACTAGAATGCCAAAGGTCTGCAAGGCTGTAATTTCGGCAAATGGAGGATTCTTTGACAAATGCAAAGTTTGAAGGACACAATTATTATTTCATTTAAAATAATTATTTCTAACCTTGTCAATGACTATATTTTCTATTCATTTTGCTATATGTCCTATTCAAACTCATTTAATGTATGTTTTCATGGAAAACAAGGACATTTCTAAGTGACCCTAAACTTTTGAACGGTAATGTATATCAGGGCTGGAATGGGACTCATTTTCAACCCAGGAGTTGCATGGTGCACTCAGCCCATTTAGGGGGGTTACTATAAAAAAACGACACTTTTTTTGGGCACTTCACAACTATATTATATACCAAAATATAAATACAGATAACACAGAAACACTTTTCAATAAAGTATGTGAAATAAGAAGAACACAAAAATATATAAAAAGTAGTGCTGTCAAATGATTAAAATAATCAACCCTGATTAATCTCAATATTCTGTAGTGAATCACCATAAATTTAAATTTAAAAAAATTTAAATTAAAAAAAAAATCAGTTCATTATGTTAATGCAATGCTGTGTTTTATTGTAAACTATGGACATTACTTTACTTGGAATTAAATAAATGCACGTTTTCACAACCCTTAAATGTCAGTCCATAACTTACCACAATAACTGGCAGCTTCTATATGTAGCCCATGTAAATCGAAATAGAAGGTTACTAGTCCCATACAGTAGTTCTACCATATTATATTGTTCTCTTGATTGAGGTACCACGTACAAAAACTGCTATGTTAGGCTACTGTATAAAACACATAGCCTTTCTTATTTGAATGTGTAAGAGAGAAAGAAATAGATAATGTGAAGTATGAACAGTGCTTGGAGAGTGGGCTGCATAACCTCAACTCGGAAGGCTGGTGGACCACTATGCATTGCAGCAAGTATTGCGATGATAAAATTGCTTTTCCCAACCCTTGTCACCGGCCCAACAACCTGCTGCCCGGCGGGAATGGTCCTGATTCTCTGGATTACTCACTCTGGCATTGCACATAGCAAGCAATCTAGTAACTAGCTAGACACACGTGTGTGGCAGAGTTGCCCAAGTCAATAACTATCAAAGCCCTCATCCAAAGTCATCCCGCAATACCTTACACCATCAACAATCTCCCACCCCACAAAAAGAATGCCCCTGAAACAAAGTAGAAATAAAAATCTATAATAAGATATAAAACACCAACAATTAAGGTCTAAAGCTAATGTATTCGTTTTGGAGTGCCAAACCGGTGACGCTGACAACTGATCAGACAGACTGACTAGTCTGCGCGCTGCGTCTCTCAATCAATCAAATTTATTTATAAAGCCCTTTTTACATCAGCAGTTGTCACAAAGTGCTTTTACGAAACACCCAGCCTGAAACCCCAACGAACAACCAACAGCAGTGTTGTAGCACAGTGGCAAGAGAAAACTCCCTAAAAGGGGATGAAATTTAGGAAGAAACCTAGAGAAGAACCCGGCTCGCAGGGGTGACCAGTTCTCTTCTGGCTGTGCTGGGTGAACATTTTAAGTGTACAAGCTGTAGTAATTAATAAATGCATGTGGGCTGTGTCCAGAGTCTGTAAAGCCAGGAGGACTTTGGACAGGGACAGCAACGATTCTTTCGAGCCTGGTACGGATGTGTGGGCCAAGATCACATGTCCTCCTAAAAAGTTTAAATGGAGCAGGAGACAATGAAAATTTAGACAGTGCATTCCTTAGATTTACAAGGTTTTACAATGGAGAAGGAGAACTGACTCTACCCCCTGGCCCAATAATATAGCAGTATATTATACTATCCGGTAGAGGCCCCGGACAGGGCCCAACAGGCAGGAAGTCAATCCACCCACATTGACAAGCATCAACCAATGGGACACCAACAAACCGTAACCACCCTGAATGAGGGCCGAGTACAGGTAGTCGTCAGCTTACAACCGGGATACGTTTACGACCTACCTGTCTGAAGTCGATTTGGTCGTAAGTCGGCTGAGGAATAATAACTTAGTATATTCAAGTCCCCCGTAGCCATGTTTGCGTTTTCTCTTACTACGCTCGCTTGTGGCAGTAACTATCGTACGCCCAGCCTCCCGCACGGTACCGCGGTGGTTGGCATACGAGAAACATTATTTTTTACTTCGGTTGCGGACGCTCGTAAGTCCGCGCGGACGTAAATCGCATAGGTCGTAAGTCGACAACTAACTCTATTACCAGCTGAGTTCACTCCAATTGCACGATGGGCGCAACGGAGAGACATCAACAAGCCAGCGACTCCGCCCCCAAATGGCATTGGAGAGAGGGCATCCCAGTGGTGATGAGAGCCCATCTGGCAAGACAGCAAGGCTGGACATTATCAAGCCTTTCCGTTTACCTTCACACCACTGGGCCAGATTGCACTTAATCCTAGACCATGCTGAAGAGATGAGTCTTTAGTAGACACTTGAAAGTTTGCACTGAGTCTGCATTTCTAACCATAATTGGCAAATCATTCTATGAGAGAAGGCCCCGCCTCCGGCTGTTTGTTTAGAAATTCTAGCTACAATTAGAAGGCCTGCATCTTGCGATATTAGGTCACTTGTAGGTATGTATGGCTGGATAATTTAGGAGCAAGTCCATGTATTGCTTTTTAGGTTAACAATAAAACCTTAAAATCAGCCCTAGCCTTAACAGGCAGCCAGTGTAAAGAGGCTAATACTCAAGTAACGTGTCCAATTTTTTAGTTCTACTTAGGATTCTAGCAGCCTTGTTCAGCACTATTTGAAGTTTATTTATTGATTTATCAGGGTAACCAGAGAGAAGAGCATTGCAGTAATCTAATCTAGAAGTAACAAAAGCATGGATTCATTTTTCTGCATCCGTTTTTTTTTTAAATTTTGCAATTTTCCGGAGATATAGCTCTTAAGATATATTTTATATGTTAATCAAAGGAGAGGTCAGGGTCGAGGGTAACGCCGAGGTTTCTCACAGTTTTTGGGATACGACCATACAACCGTCAAGATTCACTGTGAGATCTGCCAACAAAACTCTTTGTTTCTTGGGTCATAAAACATTAAAGCATTTTGTGTTTAAAAGCAAGAAGTTGTCCGTCATCCACTTCCTAATATCTGAAACGCATGCTTCCAAAGTAGCTAATTTTGGGGCTTCTCCATGTTTCATCGAAATATTCAACTGTTTGTAATCAGCATAACAGTGAAAATTGGCATTGTGTTTCTCAATGACATCACCCAGAGGCAGCAAATATAGTGAAAACAATAATGGGCCCAAAACCGAGCCTTGAGGAACACTAAAACACACTTTGATTTGTCAGAGGACATGCCATCCACACATACAAACTGATATCTTTCAGACAAATAAGATTTAAACCAGCCTAGAACGTGTCCACGTTGCCCAATATGGGTTTCCAATCTCTCTAAGAGAAGGGAGTGATCAATAGTGTCAAAGGCAGCACTAAGATCAAGAAGCAACAGAACAGATGCAGAAGCTTTGTCTGAGGCCATTATCATCTGAGTAGTTCCCCCCCTGGATTCAAACTCAGGTCTCCCACATGAGAGGCTGTGTCATTAACCACTACACCACACGTTTGCCGAGTGTCAGTATAGCATCTCAACATTAGATCATTTTGTCACGCATTAACATCACGCCAAGTTTGAATATTTCATTAGACACCATTAAGCATTGTTTTAAACTGACTAACATTTCTTTTAAACTGTCTAAAGTTTACCTCAACCACAAATAGCATGTATGAACTGTATGGCTTTTGCCACTGGCCGTTTTAACATCTTATTAGCCAGTAATATGCTTACTAGTTTCTACTAACTTACTACTTGGAATAGTCATAAGAATTGAGCAATTGCTAGCGAGACTGAAGATTACACTGCCAAAGATATTTTATTTCTTGGAACAAAAGCATTCGTTTTTCTTTCATTTGTGAATGACATTGATACAATAACTATCAATTTAGGTGACGATAACTGACTTTTTTGTTAAGTGAAAAGACGAGAGAATCATGGAAACCCCTAATCTTTTACTGCCCAAGGGATTTTGATAAAGCGTATATTACCCCAAAAAGCATGCATCGATGTGTACTTCGAAAATCCACCAGAAATAGTCGCAATATAAACGTAAACAGTTTTATTTTAGGCTTACTATAACGTAGCTACTGAAGGTTGTAGTCAGCAGATAGGATTTGTCTATCCAGAACAAATCCTAATGGATAATTTGTTTTGACTGTGATGAGATTCAAATGCAGGACCTCTCGTTTGCAGGGGTGCTTCTCCAACCACTACGCTATTTAACAAGGGGTAGTCAGTCAGTCACTCAGTAAGAGACATTCGCTCTTCTTGGTCAGCTCTGCTTACGCGGTCTGGCAAAAATAAACACTAATGAGCCAAAATATTATGACCAACTGCATAATATACTGATGGTTCTCCGCCTGTCGCCAAAATTGTTTTGGAGGCCAGGGCAAAAAAAATTTGGAGGCCAGGGCAACACTAAACTCTTCATCATGTTCCTCAAACCATTTGCAAACAATGTGTGCAGTGTGGCAGGGCGCATTGTCCTGCTAAAAGAGGCCACTGCCATCAGGGAATACTATTGCCATGAAGGGGTATACCAGGTCTGCAACAATGTTTAGGTAGGTGGCACGTGCCAAATTGACATCCACATGAATGCCCGGACCTAGGGTTTCCCAGCAGAACATTGCCCAGAGCATCACACTCCCTCCACCAGCTTGTCGTCTTTCGACAGTGCATCCTAGTGCCATCACTTCCCCAGGTAAACAGCGCACACGTACATCGCCGTCCATGTGATATTAACGAAAACGTGACTCACTGGACCAGACAACCTTCTTCTACTGCTCCAAGGTCCAGTTCTGATGCTCGCATGCCCATTGTAGGCGCTTTCAATGGGGGACCCATACACAGCAGGATGTGATGTACTGTGTATTGTGACACATTCCTCCCGTAATCATTATTAAAATTTTCTGTGACTTGTGCCACAGTAGACCTTCTGTCGGTTCAGACCAGATGGCGTAGCCTTTGTTGCACTCGCACATCGATGAGCCTTGGGCGTCAACGTCTCTTCGGCGGTTTGTGGATTTATCCCTCCTTGGACCACTGTTGGTAGGTACTCACCACTGCTGACCGGGAGCACCCCACAAGCCTTGTCGTTTCAGAGATCCTCTGACCCTGCCGTCTGGCCATAACAATATGGCCCTGGACAAAGTCACTCAGGTCTTTTCTACTGCTCATTTCTCCTGCATCCAACACATTGACCATGAGAACTGATTGTTCGCTTACCATCTAATCTACCCAGACCTTAACAGCTGCCCTTATTAGGAGATAATCAACATTATTCCCTTCACCTGTGAGTGGTCATGTTTTGGCTCATCGGTGTTTCATTTTGAAAATGTAAATTTTTTGACTGGTCAGTGAGTGAAAAAAAAAATGTTTTTCTTGTTATTTATTTGAGGTGGCAAGACAAAGATTTGAGGGGGCAATGCCCCTCCAGCTCTAGAACCAGCCTCGTTTGAACTGAAAATAGTTTTATATATTTTTGTTTTATAATTTTTCAAAAGTAATTCTATCAAGTAAGTCTGTTTTTTGTTATTTAGAAAAAGTTGAAGATATAATCAAATTAAGTTAAACAAGTTTTTCTATATACAGCTCCAGAAAAAATTAAAAGACCACTGCACCTTTTTCTTTCCTTTCCAAAAAAGTCAAAAAGGAAGGTTTTGAGTGAGGAACAGAAGGGTTAAAATTAAGAGACCACTGCAAATTGAACGCTTCTGTTCCTCACTCAAAACCTTCCTTTTCAACTTTTTTGGAAAGGAAAGAAAAAGGTGCAGTGGTCTGTTAATTTTTTCCAGAGCTGTATATACTTAACAGAAAAAATTACAAAGGCTGAAAATGACCACTCCGACCCAGGAACAGACACAGGAAAGGAGAGACACAGCGGTCTGTGTATCTTTTGGTCGCTGGATTATTTTGTACAATGGAAAAACAGAATGACAAATACTAGTTCTTTTTTTGATATTTAATTTTCGTTATTTGATTACTAATTCAAAACGAATATTGGCCAAACAGGAAATGGCTCTTTCTTAGTTTTTTCGTTTTTGAATTTGAAACAATGGTAGACTTGATTTTCATTTCTTCTGTTGAAATTGGACATGGGTTAATGGTAAAGAAAAAACAAAAATGTGTCATCAACTGAAGAAATTAAATCAAACAGCGGACCACCCCACACCCCTACTTCCGCCGTCGTATTGGTATAAATTGCTGGAAGTTCAAATTCTGACTTATTAAATCTGAAAGTTAGTTTTGTTTAACTGTACATAATGAACAGTAAGGGAAAAGTAAAAAAAATGAATTAATGTGCAAGTGAGGTAAAAAAAGAAGGACATGTCTATGAAACACATTGTTCCTGATGTGGAAGTCTATGTATCTTTTGCCTTAAATCAAATACATCTACGATGTTGACATTTTGGATGTTTTCAAATCCCTTGAACTTTTCCACATTTTGTTGTTACAACCTACATTTAAAATTTACTAAATTGAGTTTGGATAGTTACATTGTTCTTCGTTTCCTTTTCATAGTGACGGAACCCACTGTGATCTTGGTAACTTTTTAATGCTTTATGGGTAGTTGAGTATAACTCAATCAGCCCACATATTAGACTTTGACATCATGGGGTATTTTGCGTGGATCAGTGAAACTAAATCTCAATGAACCATGTTATATTCAGTCCGAAAAACAACATAATATGGGAAAAGTCAATTATTATTATTCCACAATAATAATTTCCAACACTAATGTATTTAACCAGGAAAGGCTCATTGAGATTAAAAATCTGTTTTTAAGGTGCATCCTTGCCAAGATGGGTAGCAGCAAGTTTAAGCGTTAAGAATAACAAATAGACAACATAAAATAAATATAAGCAGTCATAATAAAAAAAAAACATTACACTGAAAGAACCTTAAGGGCAGAAAAAATCTGTATAGTAATTACATTTGCAGCAAACCTTATTGAACTTGTTACTAGGGGATTGTAACAAAAGGGACTGTCCATTCAACACAGTTCAGTGATAATAGATCATTCTGCCCACCCCTTCCTCATCAATACAGTTAGAAATATACTATACATAATAATATTGGAAACAAAGTTCCTCCTACTGCTGAGTTTTTCCACAGCCATAAAAGGGTACAATGGAAGTGGAAACCTAAGAGGGTCAATGTAAAACAAATACTGTTTCTCTGTTCACATGAACAGTATGCCGCAATTTGTAGTCATTTTGAGTAGTTGAATGACTTGTCATAACACAGGAACAGATGTCCATTTGCTGTCCATCAAAACTAGTCCACACTTTGACAGGGTGATGAATCAGGACACAACTCATAATCCTAAACCAAAGTATGCATTCATACAATCCCTCTCTGAATGTAGTAATACAGACCATTTGATAAAGGGGGCTCAGGGCAACACATTTGTTTTAGCCATTTTGTTGCAAATCTAGCCCTCGCTTCTTCACATACGAGAGCATCTTCACCTGGCTGATGGAGGGCAGCTTGTCCAGCAGCATCTCAAATACAGGAAGGTATCTGATGGAGAATTTGCTGGGGTTGCCTACACAGCAATGGCGTTATTTAGCTGTCCCACTCACGTCTGATAATTTTCTGAGAGTTTGAATACCAAATAGATGCACAATGTCTGGTATGGAGCAAATAATAAAAGGATATGAAGGATACAAATAAATATAAATGTAATAGATGTTAACTCTACCATGCTGCTTGTATATCACTTTTGACTTTAACTACTGGGCTAGACATAGAGGTTGTTGAGAGAGCACATCCAATTTGGCCATTTGTTCTCCAAGGTGTGTTCCTGCATCCTCCTAATGTATAAAAAGATGTGTTTAAGCAGTGACAGGAGGGACTTCCTATTATATTGCAAAATGAATGCAAGGAAGTGTACAAGTACAGTTTGTTTTAGAAAAAGGGTGAAGAACTGGGACCCAACTAACACATTAATATTACTTAATATTATGCTGCCTATGATAAACTAGACACAATCCACAAGGATTCTGCCACCTCCACTTCCTACCTATCCAAGTAATTGTAGGCTTAACTAATAGAGAATATCTAGGCCACTTGTATCACCTGTTATAGATAAACTCACTGAGGATGAGATACATGTGGAATGTGAACATTACTTCCACTGCTGTCTGTCACCACTCTCCTCCACTCCAGCCACCTGTTTAGGTCATCTGGACCTCCTAAACAGACAGAGAATAGAACCCTAGCTAGTTATTTAACTGTTCCAACTGTTACAAGGTACAAAACAATTTACCATAGCTTTTTCCTGGTGTCCTCCTTGTTATAAAGGTAGCTAGCTGAGCTAGCCAGTGCCATTGGGCTGGTTGGCTAGCTACTAACTATTGAACCTTTTCTTATCCGAAATGAAAAAATGCTCACATGTAAACAATTATTAGGCAAATATATCCGGGCTAGGTTGTTTAGTCAACATACTGTTGCGCTTATTTCACGTGGGTCCACTCAAACACAGCTCCATGCACGATAGCTTGTCTACCTATTAATGTAGCAAGCCTACAACGTAAACGGACTGGAGCTGTTGATGTTGCCCAGTCTGGTTGACCAATGGAGATGCATTTCCTCTCTTAAACCCGCCCACCGTGAAATGTGTGTCAAAAACTCGCAACCGCAAAAAAAGAAAACGAGAGCAAAATCCAGGGTAACGTAACCAAAGATAGAAAAAAACTGCAGCCAAAAACATATTTCTTTTAACCCAGTCACGTTATCAAGAAAAAATATTCCCTCTCAAAGAATTATAATGCATTCATTTTCAATCAATTTGTTTTCGCATTTCAAAAGATTTAATTTGCAATACTAATCTCAATACTTTTTAGTTGATGTTTTGCTTTCAATATTAATTGTTTTGTTCGCAATACTAATACGTTTGTTTGTTCTTATTGAAACAAAAGTAACTCCATAACAGACCCTGTTTGAAAAACAGTGAAAAAGTAGAATAGAATTATCACCCTGCAGTATAAAAGATGACAACTGCAATGCTCTGTTAGATTTAAGCGTATACACCTAACAACACATTTAAAACAACCTGCATAACCCCTCCATCTCGATTAAAATGTATAAATAATTGCCTTATTAATTGCCGGCTATAATACCACGCCGACTGTCTCAAGACTAGCCTACTGCACACAAGGCAGCGTTTATACCGGTAGTAGCGAGGAAGCATGCGTGAGCAGTAACTTAATACACTGCAGACTGCAAAAATGGTTAGAAAGCTTGGTAGACTGCTTCTGTTTGGCTTGACATTACTACTTTGACCAAGGCAGTGTATGCCAGTAAGGCAGTGTATGCCAGTTAGCCAATAGAAAAACTCAGAGGAGGAAAACGACGAGGTCCTTTTGTAGGCTATAAAAACAGCGCGTCTTTGTGGGTATCTCGCGGGGATAACGAGTTCATTTCAACGCCAGTGCATAGGTCCAGACCGAGAGGAGTTTTGGGAAAATACGATCGGTTAAATTACGAGTCTGGCCCTATGCACTGGCACTGAAATTAACCAATTTCAATGCAAGGACTCCTGGAACAGACCCGCAAAGACGCGCCGTTCTCGTCCCAAAAAAACATTCTCTGACACTGGACAGCTAACAGCAGAACAGCTTGTTTTGCTTTGCTGCAGGCTTTGAGTCACTCTTGTCCAATCAGAAGTATTTCGTGTTTTCACGTCACCTTTTGGTATCGCCTCAACTCGCTTGAAACCTCGATGGAGCAGGTACTAAAAAAAGTATCTGGTACAAGGTACTATCGTAACTTTTGGCCAGTGGAAAAGCAAAAAAGGCGAGGCGTGTATAGCCGAGCGGAGTTGAGCTGGTACCATGCAGCGGAAAAGCTCCCAAAGCGAGAAGAGGCGAGCCGGTACGCAGTGGAAAAGCGCCATTAGTATAGAAATGTTTTCCTATGTTCTTGTATTCTGTTCTAGTAGGGTATCATAGGAATGTTGATGGTTAACAGATGTTTCTCTAAGGTGTGAATGCAGGGACAAAAGGGTTGCTTCTATATGTCAAGGGTTATGACATATAGAAGGGTTAAGGGGTCTATTCTACAGGACTAGTTTTGTTTTCCTTAGGTCAGTTAACCAACCCTTACTACTTTAGTTTTAGGATATAACCAGAGTGAGGATTGGGAAAGGCTCTCTTGTATTTTTCCTAACCTCTGCATGCTTGAATCTCCAGATACGTTTTATCTTTGATACCTGTACTGTAATTGTAATTCTCTCTTCATTAATTAAATTCATTTGTTATATTAATTATTTGACTATTAGGAATTCATCTAAAATGAGTCAAAATCCAGTTCCTTCATACCCCAAACCCACATATACATAGTTGGTCAGGGATACATCCTACAGCAAGATAATGACCCAAAACTTTTCTCCAGGCTATGTCAGAACTACCTTAGAAGAAAAAAAACAAGAAGGCAGGCTTCAAATCATGGATTCAGGGTCAGCACAGTCTCCAGACTTAAACCACATCAAGCTGGCTTGGGAGGAACTGGGCAGAAGGGTGAATGCAAAGCAACCTACAAGTGCAACACATTTGTGGGAACTTCTGCAACCATGTTGGGAACAACTGTCCTAACAATTTGATTTCCACTGTAGAATGAATGCCACAAGTTTTTTCAGCTGCTATGTCTGGAAATGGTGACTACTTTGATGAGTCACAAATTTAGATCAAAATATGGGAAACAAAAACAATTCCTTGACTTGTCTCCAACTGTTTATTTGTTTTATGCTTTAATATAGTACATTAAGACATTAAACTCTGTGATTTTCAGTAAAAACTGGAAAAATCAAACCTTTTACTGGTAGTGTACATGATAAAATATTGAAATATTACAGTTTTGGCCACATTCAAATATTACCACATATATATTTATACATTTAAATATATGGGAATACATTGTAATGGGATGTACCAGTGAAAAAACATACCATACACATGTATATGTATGGTACATGAATACTTTTTGAAACAATATTGTAAAATATATTGAATTGTATTGTTTAAGCAGGTTGAAATACAAAATACAACAATGACAATGTGTTTTGGAGTTCTCAATAACTCATTTCTTTTGAAAGCATAGCTCAGAAATTTATCAGTTTATGGCTGTCCCAAGCTGCCCCTTTGTGGCACCTGGGAATCTTCTGAGGGGTGTACTATGAAGCGAAGTAACTGGCTTATCCAGGTAATTTCAGGAGTAACTTGCCTTGGGATGATCAGGGGTGATTAATGGAATGCCAGTCTTCATTTATGGTTGAGCTAAACTCCAGTGGAGTGCAACACGTGAAGCTATAGGTCTGGGTGAGACTAATCCTTTGTAGTGTTGAGTGTTAACAATTCTTCTGAGGAGTGGACTACATCCTGTGGTGGCGTGTGCAAGAAGGGGGGTTGGTGCATGCTTATGTGCTGCTGACCACACACACACACAAACCCACCCCACTGGACCTTGAGCTGAATTTATGAACAGCTTGTACGAAATCTACAGAGACCCTACTGCTCTTCTCCTTCAACAAGCACACACACATAGATCCACATCTTTGTTTCCTCAGCTGTGACTCCCCCTCCCTAGTATTAATGTAATAAATGGAGACCAGTTTTACCCAACATGTTTTTTCCCTGCTCTTTCTTTCTCATTCCTTGTAAAGTTGTTTCTCCTTTAATTTAGCTGGAAATTGATTATTTTTCCCCAGGCAGACTGACTGTCCCAAAACGTCAGGTGTTACTTCCCAATTAACCCGTACTACGAATGGTGGATTAGTTTCACCCGAGGTGTCACGGTTGGTGTTAGTGGTGGAGAGGAAGGAACCAGGCGCAGGCAGAGTGGCAGTCGATGTGTAAATTTAATTGAAAATAACACCAAGCACTTCAACACACAAACCGAACCACTCACCACGTACTTGAATGCAAACGGAGACATGGAACAATGACCGACAAATGAGGGGAGCAGAGGAGCAACATTTAAACACATACTAATGACCGGATTGGGATCTGGTGTGAGTGATAATCAAAGACAAGACACATGACAAGTCCGGGATGTGTTCGTGGATGAAAAGAAAATCTGGAAAAGCGGGAGATGACGGGGCTGTCCGTCACCTCACCGTCACACGAGGTATGTTGTCATAGCAATTTACGCTGCATCTCTAAAATGCTCTGAGCAAGTTATCTTCGTGGTTAACTCAATGTTACCCTATATAAGCACCGCACCTCCGCCCACAATCTTGTCAGGAAAAATGGCGGCACATTTGGAAGAACCAATCGACATTGGTGCACGGATTGTGAGAGGCTTACTCTACAGTTCGAGGGTGTACAGAGACCGTACAACTCCTCTTGCATTCCTCAAAGATGTTCTCTGAAAGATATTGATTCTCATCTGAGGTTATTCAGTATCCTTGGCGGCTTCTACAGTAGGGCCAGATGTCTCCAATGCCACTCACAGGAGTAATGCCCTCATTGTTGAACAGACTGTGTGCCTTGCATTGTGATATTTTGCCAGCGGACACTTTATGTATTCCATCGGTGATGCTAAACAAATGAGCAAGAATACTATATGCCGTGCAGTTCGCAAGGTGGTACTTGCTCTCACTAAACTGCTGAATGCATTTGTTGTGTTCACTGGCCATTTAAGTGTTCTGAATATCAAATAGGCTTTTTATGCGATTGCAGGTATTTCACAATATAAAAATACTTGATCTATTTTTATTATGCAAAGGCTGGGCCTATATACAGAACATTTTTTTTCCATGGGAATGTGAATGGTGCGATTGAATGTACGCACATCCCTGTTAGAGCGCCCTTGGAGAACATGAGTGAAGTTATGTGCAGAGTTGGGGAGTAACGGATTACAAGTAATCAGTTACATGTAACGCATTACAAAAAAACAGTAACTGTAATCCGTTACATTACCAACAAAAATATTGTAATCGGATTACAGATACTTTTGAAAAAATGTATGATTACTTTTGGATTACTTCAATTGAAAAAATAATAGGTGCGCGAAATAATTATGACACGTTGTATGTTTGAGTTGATAATTCAATGTTATAAAAACATCGTTATTTGAACCAAAATATGAATTGCGCGCCTCAGTGGTGTGTGTGATCATCAAGCGCAAAAGTGGACGCGCATAACCGGTTTAGTGACGGAGGAAGCGCTAGTTCAAATTTCTCCGGTTTTGGTTGGTTAGATGGCTGGTAAAAACAGAGTATATCTTCGATAATATTAGCCGCGTCATATAAAATGTTATTTAGTTATCTACTCGACGCATATTTCTCAGAACAATGATAGGCAATAGGCCTACTTGGTGTTATATATTTTTCAAGTTTCAAGGTTTATTTGTCAAATGCACCGAACAACACAGCCTGGACGAGTTGCACCGAAGAACTTTTACAGGAATTGTTTAATAGATTAGGCAACTATTTGTTAGATAGCCAACATGGCGCTGCCTTCAAGATAAAACATTATATTGAATTTACCACGACATTTGAGGAGAAAAGGTGTGTTGGGAAGCACTCTGCCAAAGGATGATTATTTGCATTTAATGCGGCCACATCAGCTCCGTCCATACAGGTAGGCCATGTGATTCTGCTTGTTTGCATCTCTGAAAATTGTGTTCATGGTTATCATTGGCGGCTGACGTCATTTACTTTAATAAAGAGCGCAGGTTTACAATCACAGTTTATTTCTTTCATTTGCGTTTTGAAAATCCATCACTGGTGGCCATAGTAATCGCAGGTTACGTTCAGCGGGGGAATGTTCATGATTGCAAACGTGCATTCGCGTGCCGGGGGTTACTGCAACATTTTGACAATGTTGGTTGTGGAGCAAATCATCAGACTAATGCAGATTTAGTTTATGCGCGAAAAGTTACGAATATCTTAATGTTTGTATACAACAATGTCAATAGCCTTTTCGAGTAATTGCCATTTATTTTTCAACCATGTTTTGAAGCAGTTAAAAACATGAATAAAACACAAATAACAGAACAGGCTTAAGCATCATTAGATTTTGGGTTTTGTTCTGATAAAAAGTCAGATTCTGGAAGATCGAGGTTTATTGGATTAATTGGAATGACTGAATATCTGACAGAACTTCAGCGTGTAATGTAGAGATGTAGCCCAATCATATTAAAGTAAAAAGCAATGGTTTAGAAACCCATTTCCAAAGGCACTGTAACCTACACAACCCATAAGGTAAAATGCGAATTCCGTTTTTGGCCTGCTATGTAAACATTGATTGATCCCGCAAAAGGTGTTCGGTTGGTTATAGGCCATTCCTATATGTATTCCTATGCCTCTTAATATGAAAGTAATCTAAAAGTAATTCAAAGTAATCAGATTATGTTACAGAGTTTGAGTAATCAAAAAGTTACGTTACTGATTACAAATGTGGACAGGTAACTTGTAACTGTAACGGATTACATTTAAAAAGTAACCTACCCAACCCAGGTTATGTGAATAGGAAGTCATTTCACAGCATCTCTGTTCTGGTGTTTGCCATGTAAGCTAGCCTACATTATTTTGACCTTAAAACATCTGCCTCAGTCGGTGCATGATTCACAAATTTTTCTGGAATCCACACTTGGTCGGAGATTTCAACAAGGTAAGGCAACCACCACCCTAATTTCACACATCATTTCTCACAGTAATACAAGGGTCAGGATAGAGATGACATTTGGGGTCATCAAAGCATGCTTTTCTTGCCAGCAAGGCTTGCGGGTGCATCTGGAGCGGGCATGTGAGGTGGTGGCAGCATATGTAGTGCTCCATAACACTGCCACTATAAGAAAAGAAAGAGCGCCATTCCATGCCTTTCCTCAAAATTAAAAGAAAAAATGTAGATGATAGAAACATAGTGATCAAAACATGGTCAATGTATAGCAATACCTTTTTGTCATGTTCCAGTTTTTCTATTTCCAGTTAGTTTTATTTGTAGCTTTTTTTCTGGCAGTCAAGCTCAAGCACACACTTACAGAGCGCAGAGCGTCCGAACATTGTCAGATTCAGCCTGCACAGCAAAACACATTGAGAGAACGAACATGGTGTGCAGGATTCGGTACCATTAGTGTTACTTGTTGTCAGCTTGAATAATCCTTTTAATAGCAAAAGAAAAGCTACCCTTTGGGTTCTCTGAGAGGCCTGAGAGGTGTTAGCCATGGGTGGGGAGAGTGGTTGATTTAGCTCCTCCTGAAAGACAATAATGCAACTGCCAGCTGACCAAAGCTTTGTTCTCTTGAAGGTTCATTCTCATTCAATAGATGTATGACTAGAAATATCAGCTCATGACAATTTGACGTACATTGCCTAGTATTAGCCTATGTTAGTCACTGTTAAATAGACATAAAAGTACAAGTGATGAAATGGGTCAACCTGGATGTGTGTCAGACATGGCTGACATGGTCTCTTCAACCAAGTCCTGAAAAGATGTTTTAAAAGAAAAGCAATTGATATGATATTACCTTGTACACAAAGGGTGGACACAGGTGCCACCAGGGTCAGAACTGACTGCCCCCTCGACCCCCTCCATTACAAGCCTTCCAGTATTGTTTGTCAGTGCCAACACCTCTGCCTGTGAAAATGTAGCAGGAAGTGGTAATCCTCCAGTTTTAACTATCTCTGCTTTTTTTATGTTTGCTGTGAACACATGAATAGGCAACATCACATCTGTACTGTGTATTAATAATGAGAACTATTAATACACACCACTTGATAGAATATTTTTATATTTCATCCTGACTTGTTACTAGATGCGCTTTCCACTGGGGTTGCAGCTGAAATGATTGTTAGATTTAGGTTATTAACACAACAGCATGACATTCATACAGGTAGCCCTACAGCCTAGGTGCTTTAAGGCGTAGATATTACTTCATTAACAGTGAGTAACGGGTTAGTTTCTGTGATGTAGCCCATGTGTAGGCTGTAATATAGAATATATATTATTCTAATTGTTTTCACATATTTAGATATACTATTTTACATGTCCTTACATCTCACTCATATTACAAATAAAAGAAGTGTCCATAAGACAAAGTAGAGAACATATGACAAGAACATTGCTCTTACGAATTTGCTCTGTCGGCAATGTGCTGCTAATAAGCCACCCTGGCTATGTTGGCCACCACAGTGTTTGATTTAGCTGTTAACCTTTCTTTAAACTTCTCATATTGCTGACATTATCAATGTGCGTACATCTGGGGGAAAATACAGAGCACGAGCCATTATGCAAAAACTCAGCCTGCTTTGCCGAACATGCCCCCTTTAAGCGTATGAGCACAAACTATAATTAAGTTAACACCGAATCAACTAACTGACATCTTAATCACTGTCATAGTACTGTTTAACACCAATTTAGGCAATCAGAGTTGGCAAACCTGACTTTCCTTGATTACCCTGAGTTAAATTTGAGTAGGTTAAACTCCCTTTGTAGTACTGCTCTCTGATCTCAGTGGCTGAAAAACCAACATACAGTACAGGTGCATACAAATACATTGGGTCTAGAAAGTCACCACCCCCATCAAAATGTTCACCTTTTGTTCCTTACAGCCTGAAATTAAAACATGAAATCAGATTTTCCAGTTTATTTACACAGTAACACACAACTTCAAAGTAAAAATAAAATTCTAAAAAAGTTCTTAAAAAGTAAAATCCTCTATTTGCATAAGTGAACCCCCCCCCCCAGAATTGTAATTGCATACTTGCTGAGGTATAACCAACCACCTTCCAGATCACAAAGCTTATTGGCTTCCATCTGTGATCAATTATAGTGACTTTGATTAGTTCAGAATAAAAGCAGTTGTTCATACTCCACTGCTTAGTAGTGCAATTCAAAGCAAAGAATTCACTATGGGTGGAAAGTTACTTTCAAAAGATCTGCTAGATGATCGGGCAAGGAGAAGACAGATCATCAGAGATGCTACCAAGTAACCAATGGCAACTTTGAAGGAGATTCAGGCCTGTTACGCACTCCTCTTGGAGGAGGAGACCATTACACGTTGCCACATGTGGGCGCTCTGCAAGGTGGATGAGGTGGTTGGAGAATGTCACACGGCACATACCTCCAGTATAACAAGGCAGGGGAACGTAACACGTCACATACCTCCAGCATAACAAGGCAGGGGAACGTAACATGGCACATACCTCCAGCAAAACTAGGCTGGGGAATATATCAAGGCTTTTATGGCAGACTGGTCAATGTCTGCATGTGACAACAATATCACAAGCACTCCTCAAATCTGGCCTCTATTTGAGGGTGGCAAGAAAAAAATAAAACTTCTCAAAAAAGGCAACCTCAAGTTTCATTTGAGCTTTGCAAAAAAGCATGTTGTAGATTCCGAGGCCAAGTTGCAAAAGGTGCTGTGATCAGATGAGACCAAACTTTCTGGCCTGAACGCAAAACGTGTATGGCAGAAACCCAATACATCTTTCCACACAAATAAGCATCCTGTTGTGGGGTTGTTTTTCTTCAGCAGGGACTGGAGCACTTGTCAGATAGAAGGGAAATTGGACAGTACAAAATACTGACAGAGTCTTGAGGAGAACCTGCAGCCCTCTGTCAGGAAGTTAAAAATGGGAAGATGGTTCATGTTTCAAAATGACAATGACCCAAAGCCATAGGCAGAAATCCCAGGGGGGACGGGGGGGTCAAGACCTCCCCATCCAGGGGAAAACTATGGTTTGTCCCCGCCAATATATCACTGTAAACATAACTATGTAATTTCAATAATATTGATAAGACGCAATGAACGTACTTGTGCTGATTATAGACACCTAATAGCGCGTTTTTAAGTTTAAAAAAATTGCGATCACCCCGGCCCTTTGCCTCACAATTGTTTGATCCACTGCCCCCCATCCCTCAGCAGTGGCACATCTTGCAGGTACAGTGCATGTGTGGGAATCTGGCAGTGTGTCGTTGGTAGCTGACTTTCAGTAATTAGTTCAAACAAAGGATATGTTAGACATTTCTTTACTTGTACCACTCAATACAATAAAACAGATTTCTAACCATCACCAGCCTTCATTTTCGCTGCATTGAATTACAGTTCACACTTTATGTTAGCTAGCGGTTAGCTGACGTTTGCTAGAAAGCTACAGTAACATCAACCAGTGTTTGCAGCTGTTTGAAATCGAGTCAATGAGAGAAGCTTACAAGGCAATGTATTTAGTGTTCCTTAGCTGGTAAGGTGACAGTGTTCCTGTCTACCGTCTGAAAGGCCCTCAATGCACGTAGCTAACGTGAGGTTAATCCAGTAAATTTGTTTTACTGTTTTACAAACCGATGGCACAAACTGAAACAGCAGTGTATTACAGCACTACTTTTGGTGTCCCCCTCATGAATTGTTCTTGAGAAAACTTCATGTAATTGTCCCCTCCAAAGTTAATTTTCGTCCCTGCCCAAAGCACACCACCAAAACAACCATACAGTGGCTGAAGGACAAAAAGGTGAATGTCCTTAATTGGTCTAGTCAGAGCCGAGCTAAATCCCATTGAGATTCTGTAGAATGACTTTAAGTGCAGTCCATGCAATTTGAGCTAGAACTATTCTGTAAGGAAGAATGGGCAAATATCGCACAGTCTAGGTGTACAAAGTTAGTAGAGATGTATTCAAAGAGACTCATGGCTGTAATTAAATATAATATAAACTCAGGATAATTTTTATACATTTTCTGAGTTTTTTAAAAGTTATATATTCACTTGGATTTTGTGGATTACTGTGTATAAATAATGCAGGTAAGTCAGATTTTATGTGTTGTCATTTCATTGTGTAAGGCAGCAAAGGGTGAACATATTGAAAGGGGGTGGTGTCTTCCTATGCCCTCTGTCGACATAAATTACAAATAATTTAAGTCTGTTCAGCCCGTTGTCTTTCTTTCAAGTGAGAGAAGAGCATTTGAAAATATGTAGGATTAACTTTCAGTAACAAAAAGTAATTTCATGTCTGGTTGCATCAAAAACCAAATTAAAAAGTGTAACTGCATTGCAGAGCTCTAAGGATGAGGCTAGTATCCCTTTAGATTAAAACCAAATTAAACAGTATTTGTCACATGCAGCGGAATTCACTGTGATGCTTTCTTATGTGGCATTTTCCAACAACGCTAGGAGTTAAATAAAAACAACATTTATGGGAGCAAATGTAGGGTAGCCTACACCACAAATCTAAAACAGAGAACTGGATCCAGCTGGGTGCATTAACAGGAGGGAGTGGTCATTGAAGAGTGGGAGATGAGCATGATCGGTGCCACCTGTAAAGAGCAGACACAGAACAGGACACCCACAGGTACACACACACAGCAACACAGAACTGGGAAACATAACACAAACACACAAACTGGGGGATGTAACACCGGTAATGATTCACCTCTTTGTTTGACTTGGAAAAGTTTAGGGACACATTGCAAATTGTCATCCTTTAGGGCAAGTTGTTGGTTTGGGAACTCATCTGTTGTTTGTGGAAAAATAAAATCTAACCTAAGGGGATATCCACACCAGGTCAATAGTAATATAAGAGTCAGACATGTCATGGAAATTCTTCCTTCCTCAATTTCTTGACTGTACCATGAATTTCCATTTGATATAGTAATATGCAACACAGTTAAATTGTAATAAGAAATATGTTTTCCACCACAGAATGTATACAACCCGGAAATGATTCACCTCTTTGTTTGACACATTGCAAATTTGCAAAACTTTGCATGGCCGATATACCATAGTAACGATGTATAACTTAAGAATGCAGTGATTCTAAAAACATCTGTAAAATAATATCTTGTTAATTAAGTAAATTCTATCCATAATAAATATTCCCAATGTGTTGTGCACATTGGCTTAGAAGGCAGAAGGATGTGCTATCTGGGAAACACACCCATGGCATTTACTCAGGCTGGGTCAAGTCTCTCCATCTGATCTTGCCCGTCCACGAAGCCAGGTCTTCTTGTTTTTCCCCCTATATACAAGTTCTGGTACATCCTAATAGTTCTAATTATAGAAACAGGTGTTTATCTATAGAACTAGGACATGCATTTGTAGTCCAAAAAAGAAATAATATAAGAAAATGTAAACCTACCTGTCAAGTTGCTTCAAAGTAGCAGATCATGGTCATACATGTCCATAAGCAACATCCTGACCAATGACGTTGGTGTCCTTGAGTGATAAGCTGCTCTGTACATGTTTCAGTGCACAAAGATGCCTGTTCCAGGGTGAAATTCAATCTGAAAAATAGAAGAACAAAGCCACCAACAGTTTAGAATTGCTAGACTAGGAACTCTCCACCTACAATAACTCTGAAGAAAATTATCAGGAATTACATACAGGTGCTGGTCATATAATTAGAATATCATCAAAAAGTTGATTTATTTCAGTAATTCCATTCAAAAAGTGAAACTTGTATAATGTATACATTCATTCCACACAGACTGATATATTTCAAGTGTTTATTTCTTTTAATTTTGATGATTATAACTGACAACTAATGAAAACCCCAAATCAGTATCTCAGAAAATT
>JACXGI010004176.1:0-42811 GCA_016801175.1 Esox masquinongy
GTGTGTGTGTGTGTGTGTGTGTGTGGGTGTGTGTGTGGGTGTGTGTGGGTGTGTGTGTGTGTGTGTGTGTGTGTGTGTGTGTGTGTGTGTGTGTGTGTGTGTGTGTGTGTGTGTGTGTGTGTGTATGAACTAGGTGGTTTAAATTATGAATTCTGACTAGCTGAAAGCTGTAGTGTGAGTCATTATTCCACGGCTATGACATGACAGCTTTTTACTGTCCTAACTGCCTTAGAATTAGGTAATCATTTTGTAATAGCAGTAATGCCTCTCGGGGGGGTGTGCCGGCACAGTGCAATGCATTTTCCTTAAGAACAGCTCATAGCCGTGGTGTATTGGCCATAAACAACAACCCCTCCAGCCTTGTTGCTTAAATTAAAGCATGGGGCAGCAATATTTAGCCCATGTCCATGTTGAAGTGAACATTTAAAATGTAATTAATTGGCTGATCGCTCCTGATGACCCGGTGTCATGATCACGTGACGTGTTTTGTGGGTGGTTATGACTTTTTTTTTTATCCGGTGGTAATTGTCTTGGCAATTACTGCGCGTCTCCTGGAAGTTCCTCATTAGTTTAGCATACTTACTTGACATATCTGGGCTTCCACGCATACAAGCACTTGATTTGCTCATTTGAAACATCTGAACTTTGAAGTCTAAAATTCCTTTATTTTGGGCAGATGTTGTGAAACATGATGCGAGGAATGTTTTTCTGCCTTGCAAAATATGATGTGGGATACACTATTGGGTAACGGCGTAGTCATTATTAAATTTTGCCTTAAATAATGCATAATGGTGTTAAGCAGGCAGCGACTTAGTGCTTGAAATGAATCAGTACATTTGACATTTTTCTGTTAAACTTTTTTTTTTTTTGACAGTTATTTAACAGCCTTGAGGATTTTGCCTTTCCACCATTTATCCCCATAATTTAGATAATTCTAATTCAATCGTACATGTTTTTCCTGATTTCCGATTTCATTAGCATTGATGTCATAGTAGAACCAAGAGATTACAAGGCCATTAAGAGCCTAGGCTGTTAGCAGGTTGTACACCACTCAGTGTGGTAAATTCGACCAATGCATCAGTGCCATTCAAGTACAGGATGCAAGCCAATTAGGAGATTACTGTCACAGAGACAAGCGGAATGTCTTATCAAGGTGGCTGTTCTTGTCTATATGACTGATGTACATGGATGTTTTATTCTTCATTTGTAGCCTAGACAGGAGCTTTCTTTTACAGACTTGTGCACAGTCTGAATTTCGGTGCTGAAGTATAGGCCCACACACTATGAAGTGACCAGCTTTTCCACACGTGTCTTTCAGCTGAGGGCCAATTATATGTTGGGGGCTAGTAATATCCCAGACGGCAAGTTTAGTACACATCGCTGCGTTCTCTACCCGAAAGTAGGTGGGCCCTCTTTGATGTCATGTATGTTGATACATTGCTCTTTTTAAATTATAAAGGTTTGCCCCCCCCCCCTCCAAAAAAAACCCTCGCTATACCTAACAAAATGAACACCTTTTAGGCACAGTTGCTCTAAACTCTGTAAGGATGTGGGAACATTTTATATATTATCTTGCTATCGCAGCGTTAGTATTGGGCACGTTTGCAGTAGCTACCGAATCCCATGTCTGGTCCAGTGGTCTATGCTCCAGCCTTTGGTGCCCATGTCCTGCTGCAGCCTGGGTTTGAATCCGGCCCACTATTCTGTCAGCAGAACCCCTCCTGTTTTCCCCCACGTTATGAAAGAGAGCATGAAATGGCTTAGGCAAAATCGTGGAAATACATTTTACTCTTCTCTCTGTTTTTAAATGGGGAACCAATTTGTTATACTATTGTTATACAATTTGTTGACTATTTTTCATATTGGTATGGGATGTTTGGTACATTGAATCGCAATGGTGTGTGTGTCTGTGTGTCAACATTATGAGAATTGCAATACCTCATATTGTCACTTAAGTATTGCATTGTAAGGTTCCTAGCAATTCCCAGCACTCATACCCGGTCTAAGGGAAAGCTAACTCTGGAAATTCCCTTGGTTTCTACAGCGTTAAATAAATTACCTTTTTTGCTATTTGGTGCCTCTAAGGCAAATCAGGTGGATAATTAAGTACTTAATCTCTTTTTTTTATGGTTTGTGTATTCTGTCTTTTTAGAATGTTGTACTAATCTGTATTTTGTATTTACAAGAGCTCATATGCCTAACATTGTTTGGACAGGGAGTCATTCTGAGACTAAAGGTTAGGCCTGAGTAAACATCTGGTGGGTTGTCTCCCTGTTTTCAGGCCGGAGAGGGTGTCTTGTTAATTAACTGTGACTGAAGAACTCTGATGAGCACACGGTCGGGAATGCCCATGGGCATCGTTCTGTTGGTCTGCGACAAAGAACCCAGCAGCGTGTGTGTGTCACTTTACCCTTTATTGTACGTACGCCGTGAAAGATCTTTCTTCCTCGCTTAATATTGCTGGCGGTTCATGTTTCTTCTTGTTCCCTTCCATAAACAGGGAGTGCGAAAAGGTTCCGCAAGACCGTGCAACCTACAATTTATTCTGTTAAGCGTCCGTGGTGGAGTATTCCCCCCTCCCCATTCGGTCTCACTTGTGACAGCTTAAAACTTTCTTGTGACCAGGGGTCAGCCCTAATCCAATCACAATACTTTTATTTATGTTATGGTGTTATGTGGCTGTAGTTTCTGTTCCTGAATAGTGTGTGTGCATAATCGCAAGTCTAACTCTTTACGGCTTTATTTACACAGTCACCCACAATATCCAAGTGAAAAAAAAATATTTTGCTGTTACTCAGCTGAGAAATGCTGCCTTTCCACACGTTAGTCTCATATACTAGTTTGGCTGACTAGTAAAAATGATAGGAAGACCTGGAAATACAACAATTGTTTTGTAAAAGACTGTGCACCCAAAAATACTAGTTTGATTCTAGATTATGAAATTAAATAATTGACTTTTTCGGGATGGATTGGATCTTAATCAGATAGTATTATAACATGTTGCTGGCATCAAATTCAAATTGGGCATATATTTTTCTAGAAACAATAACATTTCTCATTTTCAACATTTGATGTTTTCTTTGTACTATTTTCTATTGAACATATAGTTTAAATGATTTGCACATCATTGCATTCTCTTTTTCTTTACATTTTACACAGCGTCCCAACTTTTTGGACCGGGGTTGAATATTTTTTTTATATGATCTTATCTGTTGACCAATTCTCTTTCTTGGCAATTGGCTGAAATTAGTGTGCTTGTCAGCAAGGATTGCTGTATTGCTCATTGAAAGGCTTTGAAGTCTTCTGTTGGCATTCTGGGCACTCCTAGCAAAAGTCCTTCATATGAATTAATAGAATTTCAATAAAATGTTTCAAGAAGAAAATTTAAGAATTGTATTGGGGACATTAACATCAGTAATCTCAGAAGATTACCTTTAAATAATCTTTCTTGTGTTGCTCACAATTTCACTTAATATTAATGTTGTAACCTGTGGGTAATTGGAATCATTTTGACAAAAACTGATGTAGGCATTCGTAAGCACTGTTTTTAAGTGCCCCAATTGCAGCGTGGTTCATTCAGTATGGTCATTGAAAGGTTACTATACATCTTGTCAGTGGCGGGATTCCATCTTCTCCCTCACATGCTTCATGAGCACCTGACTTAGTGGTGGAGAGTGAAACTGATTACGCTGGCTATTGTTGATCCACCTCATTACCTAATCACCTCATTCATTGGGTACTCTTGGTCTGTTGTCTCTCAAGAGAGTAGTTTGGGAGAAGGTTAAACATGGCCCGAAGTTGTTTACAGGCAGGGCGTTGTGCAGACATCCAGACAGGCTGAAATTCCATCCTGGCCAAGCGGTTGTCAGTTCTCGTGTGTGGCCGGAAGTTGCTCAGCTGCATCTGGGAAAATGTGGATTCTGCTTTATTTCTCAAGCAATTTCGTCTGTTATGTGTCATCGAGCACTTTTGAAAACTTACTGTGTAGTGCAAATTTTAATTTTCTGTTTTACAAACCTCTGTTGTGAAATTTCACCTCTTCGTCCCTTTGATTCCATTACCCTTTTCATTATCTTCCACCACTTCCTCCAAATATTTTGTTTGATGTTTAGAGATGATGTTTTGTTTCTAGCTACACTTTTCTTCATTGGCCTCCCATTAGAAAGAACAACTTGGGGGCTGTCTTAGTTTGGTTATCACTTTTGGTGAAACTTTGGTTTAAATAAAATGATCTGGTAAAACAAATCTCTCCTTGCTCATCAGCTGTAACTCGCCTGCTATTAGAGTGTTAGGCCTGTGTTCGTCCTGAGGCAACGGCACTGTGACCTTAAACTTGCACCAGGATGTTTTTAGCTTGAAATCTGCTTGTATCTGCCAGAAACTTGGCCTTGGGTGAAATTCTAATATATTTAGACATCTCTTCTAGCGGTCCGTCAAAACGGTTGGTTGAGCTACCTCATTTTCTTACTAACCTTTGAGACCTGCCCCTTTTCACCATTTCACAACAACTTAGACAAACTTTGGAGTTGAGCATTTTTCTCTACCTCTCTGCTATTTAGATGTGAATTCAGAATACTTCAGCCAATACCACAAACATTTGAAAAAGGTAATGCAAGCCCCAGGAGCCTGTAAAGTGAATGTAGTTTTTTTAAATTATCATTATTGTTATTCAACTAAATATGATGTATTGGGATGAATAGATGTGTACAAAAGTCATACATAAACTAAAAATAAAGTAACACAAGACAAAGTGGGACTTCTGGCCTCTTTCTCCCTCTCCCAAAGTGTTTTAACAACGCCCCCGAATGGAAACTCTTTTGGGGCTCATTTTCGGGCCCTGTAGGTGGGTTTAGGGTGGTAAATGGGGTGGATGTTTCCACTACCTGGCAACCCTGTAGCCTTCTCGCTACTTTATCGTGAACACTTTGTTGACCAGGTCTTTGGGAAAGCCTTTCCGCATCTGCTAGATGGCGGTTGTCGTGGGCCCCGTTACTGATTGCTGCAGTGTAGACAGACACTCGTTTACGGGGTTGTGGTGAAATGCAGAACACTAATGCATTCCCCTCGACTTATGATTCACTCCAGCGAAAACAAACATTTCCTGGAGTGATACGTATTACGAGTATTGCTTCATTCCCTTTTAATGTCCGAGTCCCTTTTTAATGCCTTGATTTGGCAACACACTGTTTAATTCACCAATGCCCCGGCACACCCCTCTGACTCCTTACCTCCCTTCTTCTCAGTATCTCCCTGTCTCCTAGGGGATGTGCCGGATGGTGCCATGTGCCGCATAGTGACTGAGAACCATGAAGCCCTCACACAAGCTGCTGTTCGTCCTGTGCCTCGTGCTGGTCTTGGGCTACATCTACTACTTCTCTGGGAAGCTGCACCTGCGCGTATGGGGCCAGAAGCCACGTGAGTTACAATACTGCCTATGTCTCTCTGTCTGTCCGTCGGTAACTATTGTCCCACACTGACGCATGCTGTTCAGTGTGCGATTCCAACTGTCTCTGTGTGTCTTTCTGCTTTTTGGTCGTGTCGACCTGTTTGTTTGATGTCTGTTGCCTCATCTGGCAGCTTGTCCCTTCCTTCCTTCCTGTTGTTTCTTCAGACCACACACGCCCATCTCCATTTGGTCGCTAGACAATCAGTGATTATGCCTTTCCTGTTTCCCCTTGGGGAAGCCTAATTCCATTTTGTACAGGCCAGCTCAGACTCATTGTCTCTGTGTTGCTTGAGAGCGTTGCCCCCGGCCATACAGGACCAGCCCAGCAGCCCGTTTCTCCCGTCGCCGACAAGGACCACCGACTGTATAGTACCGTATTTACATTGGAGCCAGTAAGCAGATTCTCGTATCCAGGGCGTCCATCCTGGCTGGGCAATACAACCACATACCCCCGTTATCAGCCTGGCCCCCAACTAACCTTCTGGTTCACCAAACACTGTGGCGGACAGATGTGTTTTTTCCTTTCCATTGTTACCCCAGAACCAAGCAGCATGCGCGTGCTGTGGAATGTTTCATAAGACGAGATGTAGTCATGCTGTAAGTGATGTAGTGTGCTGCTAAATTTAATTTTGAGCCAAAATATCACAAATGACAGATGTTAAGCTTCCCCTTTAATGACGGGAGGGTAATGGAATCAAAGGCACTTTGTCTGTAGGAGAGTATATCCTCTGTGCCTCTCGTCCACTTGAGTCTGACCGACAATCTTATTTCCCTGCTTGCAGTTGCGGCTTATACTCTGACATGAAATAACAGCCGAGTGTCTCAACCAAAAATTAAAGGGCCGACGGGGACCAAGCCTCACTTTTGTTATGTGTTTTTAAATTGACTTGCTTATATTCATACGTGAATGTCTTGCTAAAAGCCAGTAGAATGCTTGCACTGTGTTGAGCCCTGCAGTTAGCGCTGCCCAATGCAGGATTGAAAGTGTTAATGTTTAGGCCCCAAGTTATCAGTCATTGCTATTATCTGTTAGAAATATGCTAGTGGCAAGATATGTTTAGATTGCCTGGTGTCTTAACAAAGATACTAGTTGATGAGATGGTTTCGTATATCCCTGAGGATGGTCAGGAAAACTGCTGTCGTAGCATCTGCCTCCGTTTTTGTGGGAAATCTGCCTCCATAATTTTTGTGCCTCTACAAAGGAGCTCCGATTGACTGTTACAGTTGGCTGAGAGCTGTGGGTCCTTTCGTCAGTCCCACATTTGCAATTCTGGGTGTTGGTTGGTTCTGAATCAGAGTGGTGGTAATGGTGTGGTCTACGTAATGGTGGAAAACCTGACTCTTCCCTGGGCGGTGGCGGTATGGGTGACGGTGCACTGATGGGGGTCCCTGAAATGTATTTTTCTTTTTTTTTATCCAGCAGGGGGTGCTAAAAGACTTCACTTTAAAATGCCCTGGTAGTTTACAACCGGCCGGCAGGTCTCGGTTTGTGCTGAAGACTGGTAGCCTTGGATGACTTGCGTAGAATGTAACACATTGTAATGAAAGAGATTTGAGGAGCTACAGGGTGTATTTTGGTATAAAGTATGACAAACCTTTGGGTCTTGACCACTGGAGGGCGTTGTAGTACCACAGCAAGGCATGCGTCCAAAGGGCAGGCACTGCTTTTCACTCTGTACAAAACTCTGTGACTTTTGATGTGTGTGCCCTGAAATAAACTCCTAATTATTGTCCTGCAGTTTTATTGTTCCCTTTTTTAATTGGTCCGCTGTTATTCTGTTTTTTTTTTTGCACCCTCCTGCCAGACAAAGTATCTCGTGAGGTCTGTTTTTCCAAAGAGCAGGACAAGGTTCATGTTGACCTGTCCCTTTTTGTGTACCTTATTGAACTCCGACTGTGTAAACTGTTTTGTTAAAGAGGCTCAAACAAATATAATGTCCGTTCCACATGTTTGAGGTATTCTGACCTGAGACAGGGTTTTAGGCATTTTGACCTGAGACAGGGTTTGAGGAATTCTGACCTGAGACAGGATTTTAGGTATTCGGAACCGGGGACGGTGTTTGCGGTATTCGGAACCGGGGACGGTGTTTGCGGTATTCGGAACCGGGGACGGTGTTTGCGGTATTCGGAACCGGGGACGGTGTTTGCGGTATTCGGAACCGGGGACGGTGTTTGCGGTATTCGGAACCGGGGACGGTGTTTGCGGTATTCGGAACCGGGGACGGTGTTTGAGTAGATTAAGTAACTGGATAAATTTAAAAAGCAGCCCCCCTTTGCTGAATGAGCTCTATTTGAATGGCTTCTGACACACTGTAATGCCTTAATTCCTTTTAGAACAGTGAGATTATTCAATTCCATTTCTTTTTGTCATATTTTGACCAGAATGGGCCTAACTCTCCACTACCTATGGTCCCTGCTGTCAATAAATCAATCATGGATTCTAATGACGCAGTAATAGCTGGTTGACAATTGTGTGACACACCGTTTAACCACGGTGTGGATCCGCTAATGCTTACTCTATGACTAGTGAATGTATATGTTTGACAGCGTGCGCTCAGTCCCAAGGTGTTGTGCCAGGAAACTGTAAAACGGTCAGCGGAGCCGGTGAGCCGCTGGGCTCGGTCAGGTCTGGTCCCAGGGGTGAAACGGCTGACCCACCTGGCAACTCATGCTTTAAAACCGGCTCGCATGGATGTTTTCATTCCTGCTTTGACAACTCTGAGTTGTTTGGCATTTCTGAAGTTGCCGTGACAAGACCCCTGTGCACCTTTCACAGTAAATATTTAGGGTCCCCAGGTGGGCTGGGAAAGGCCAGGGACCTCAACACATGATGTGATACTTGGGTGTCAATACGATGGTTGTGTATATGCATTGCATGGCTCCAGACGTATTGCTCACCGTATTTCTGCTGCAGCAGGACAACAACAACAGGCCAGGAGAAGTGGGTCAAATACTGGCTCACATTTTAAAAGATGGTGAACAAGCACAGCTCAAAATATGAACAAAAACGTTGCAGCGAATTCACGGTGACAAATGACAGTGATGTTGTCAGAATTTTATGCTGTATTATCCACAAAACAAAATCGCAATATGTAGCTGTCAATTTCACCCATTAATTGCCTACAGTTCCCCTCTTCAGGACTCTCAAGGGACCAGAGCAGTGAAGGTAGCCTGTATAGCTCACTGCACAGCATTGCTGTGGCTGGAGGCTAAGCCTCTCCCAAATATAAATGCACATGATTACTGGCTATGGAGGTGTGCGTGTGCGTGTGCGTGTGCGCGTGCGCGTGCATTAGACCCAAATGACTTGTGGATGATTTTAGGAGTGTAGCCTTGCATGGAATTGGGGAAAGGGACTGGTTTGACAAGATGTTCTGTCAGGGCTTCCCACAGCTGGCAGCCACCCTGGGCACTGTCATGCAGGCGGAACCGGAAGTGGAAGCTTACTGTTTCTCCCTGCTGGTACACAACACCTGAGGGTGTCAACTTTGAAAGCTCACACCTGTGTTTGGTTTGTCATTCTGTTGTGGTAGGCAATAAGACAGCTCATCCATGTTGACAGGACTGAAGTAGAGCGGATCGATCGTTTTATTGTTGGTGTTTTCTCTGGTGCTTTCACATGACTAATGAGCTAACACAGTCCATACAGACATACACACACTCACTTTGTAGGAAGAGTGCTGTTGTAAGCGTTTTGTTGCCGTGTTGGTGTTTGTTTTAAACATTTGGAGATGCACACGAGAGCGGTCAGCGAATGAGGAAAAAATACTTAATGGCACAAAAAAAAAACAGTTCAGGAAAGCTTTCTAAGAGTCTGACATGGGTGTCTTCAAGAATACCACAGGATGAACAGCCCACCAGCAGACCTTCAAAGAAACACTTCAAGGACTAAATCTCTATTAAGCATCAATAACTGAAGGGGCCGGTTGCAGTTTGCAGAAAAGCTTCCAAAGGACTCTAACGAAAACCTATGGAAAGATTAGACGATGACGAACCTGTACTAGAGTCAATAAAACCCAACAGCGTTGTCATAGCTACCCATATGTGGTGCTACCAGTGAGTAGTAGCCCATTTACACTACAGTAGTTTTATGTAGATTAACAACATTTATGGCCAGATTTGCGTGAGATATCTATTTTTTTTTTTATGGTGTGAACACACTACCCAAGGTTTTTTGGTGAACTTTCCTGACAGTTACTCCCTGTAGTTACTGAGGTTGAAAGATGATGTCTCAGTGTGTATTGGAGTGACATGAGCGATGACGAATGAAGTCTGGCCCTGCTCCATGTATAAAAAAGGCAAATTATTGTTGGGAAATGACTAATAACATCACACATTGACACCAGAACCTCACCAGAAACGGCACCTTTTTGACAGAGTGCCATTTTAGTTGCCAGATCAGTTGCATTGCTAGTCAATCCACACACCTTCCAGGTCAGTGGTCTGGCCAAAATGTTACGTGCCATTTGATTGTTTTACAGTGACAGTTTCTTGTTCATATAGTGTAAATCAAAAATTGTATTTACATTTTATGCCAAAGTTATTTAAATTACTATCGTAGTGTAATGACATTCTAATCACCCAACCTGAATCCAGTTTCGAATGCCTTTCTCATGCTAAAGATAAGATTGAAAGCAAGAAGTCCACGACCCATGCAGGGACTGGAGATTGCTGCCGTACAGGCCTGAAGAGTGTCTCCAAGATACCCAGCGTCCATTATGTTTGGTTATAGACTTTAATTATAATTGATGAAATACATTTTTTGCCATCAATCTGCACACTATACCCCACTATGACAAAGCATAAACATGTTTTCTGAAATTGTTGCCAATTTATTGACAATCGCAAATATCTCATGTTTATATATATCCAGGCCCTTTATTCATTACTTTGTAGAAGCTCCTTTGGCAGCGATCACAGCTTTGAATCTTCTTGGTTATGCCTCTACCAGTTTTGCTCAACTGGATTTGGGAATTTCTTTCCCATTCTTCCTTGCAGATCTCATTAAGCTCTGTCAGATTGGATGAGGCGTGTTGGTGAACTGCAATCCGCAGGTCTCCTCATAGTTGTTTAATTGGGTTCAAGTCCAGGCTTTGGCTGGGTCATTTCACACTTATTCTGAAGACACTCCAGGGTTGTCTTGGTTGTTGTGCTGTAAGATGAATCCTGGCCCCTGTCTGAGGTGCTCTATTGGACCTGTATTGGACCTCTCTGTATTGTGCCAAGTTCATGCTTCCCTCAGCCTGACCAGTTTTTTTTAGTCCCTGCCGCATGGGAGTAACCTCATAGCACGTAGCTCCCATTGATGGAGTGCTGCAAAGATAGTTATCTTTCTGGCAGGTTCTCCCATTTCTGCAGAGAAACTCTGAAGCTTTTTAGTGGGCATTGTGTTCTCGGTCACCTCCTTGACTAAGGCCTTTCTTGCCCAATTACTTAGTTTGGCCGGGTGATGGTTCCAAACTTCCATTTCACAATTATGGAGCCCACTGTACACCTGGGTACTTTGAAAGCTTTTGCATTTTTTCATAACCTTCCTTGGTTGAATCTGAATCAGATATATACCTTGACACAATTCTGTTTTGGAGGTATACAGAGAGTTCCTCAGACTTCATGGCTTTTGCTTTTACTCTGACATGCCCTGTGAAATGAGGGACCTTACATAGACATGCGTGTGCTTTTCTAAATCATGTCCAATCAATTCAATTTGCCACAGGTTGACACCAATCAAGTTCTAGAAACATCTCAAGGATGATCAAAAGATACAAGTTGGAGTGTCATAGCAAAGGGTCTGACTACTTATGTATGTTTTGATGTTCAATAAATTGTCACAAATTCCCCGAAATCTGGTGTATCGCTTTCTCATTATGGGGTATTGTGTATACAGGGATGGCAAAAATATATTTAATTCCAAATAAAGTTTATAACACAACAAAATGTGGGGAAAGTGAATAGGCTCGAATTGGCAAGCATACTTGGCTATATGGTCACACTTTGAATGACCAAGTGAATGAACATTGAATGTCTCGATGAACACAGCCATCTTCTAATTGGTAATGTAATCCATCAAAACACACTTGTTGCGCTGTCTCTAGTTTGGTTACAATGCCAATGTATGTTTAAGTGCAGTCTCCACTTGATCTTATCTGCCCAGAATCACCGTGCCCCCTGCTTTGCTTTTATGTTCACACAGACTGCGATTTGTTTCTCTCCATTGTCCAACAGAGGTCTGCTGCTTGTGCTTAATCATCAGCCGTTGGATAAAAGAACACGACAGCTGTCCTCCGCTTATTTTGGTAGAGGACAATGTTGTTGCTTTTGAAGATCTGGAATGGCTGTTTGAACCTAAACCTTGTTATGCAAGGGTTCACTGTTTTTATCTCTTTGAAATACAAATTAAAAAGACAAATCTGTAAAGGGAAGTGGAACGGAAATGTGGACCTTCTGCCAACGGGTTAAGATAACAAACAACACGGGTACACTGGGCAGAGGGATTTACGGGTCAGGGGGTCCGGAGTGCCTTCTCTTATTATTTTCTTTAAACAGACTGATTGGCAATGGTTGCATTCTAAGCCATCTGTAATGGGTCAGTTCAACCAGGAGTAGCATGGTATTCTCAAGCCCCCTCCGTGTGTGGTCCTTTGTCTCCGTTCATTTCTTTTCCGCAATGTCTGTCTGTGCGTGTGTCCACTCTCCCTGACTGGCCTAATCTTCATATTCTGGTCTTGGTCTCAGCAACACCTCACCAGAGATGTAGCAAGTGGGCCTCTGTTCAGGCTCCTCTGATGTCCTCTCTAACCCCTTTTGTTCACAGAGATTGACTTGGAGCCCACACTCATAGTCCCGAATATAACTCAAAGCACGACAGGTAGAGGCTCAGAGGCGCTCGCCTCCTTTATGTTGGGTGAAGGTGGAAAAGTGGTTGAACTGGAATGCTTAGGGGTCTCACTGTTGAATAACTACTCTCTGCTAATACTACGACAAAAGCTTAGCATTTTGTTCTCTGTACTTTTTTTTTTTCCATCAACCATGTACTCATCCATTCAAGACACAATAATTCTAAAAGTTCTTTTAGAGGGTAATTGCCATCATAATCGTTTGGCATCTTGATTTGGGATTTTTGGGGGCAAATATGGTATTCTCAAGCCTAATCTCTGTGTTCCTGTGTGTCTGTTAATTTGTTTTCCGGTCATGTTAGTTTGTACTTGTATGTGTCTGCTGTGAATGACTCACAGGCCTAAACTTTATATTCCTCTCTTGGTCTCAGCTGCTCCAACAACTCACCAGAGATGTAGCGAGTGAGCCTCTTTTCAGGTTCCTCTGTTCAGGCTCATCTGATGTCCTCTAACCCCTTTTGTTCACAGACATTGACTTGGAGCCCACACTCATAGTCCAGAGTAAAGGTCAAAGCACGACAGGTAGAGGCTCAGAGGCGCTCGCCTCCTTTATGTTGGGTGAAGGTGGGAAAGTGGTTGAAATGGAATGCTTAGGGGCTCACTGTTGAATAACAGCTCTCTGCTAATACTACTACAAAAGCCTTGCATTGTGTCTCTTCTACTCTTGTTTTAATTTTAATTTTTTTTTTTCAAGAATGTACTCATTCATTTACCGCAGCCTTCTCTGGTAGCCTACCTTTCAGGAACCACAGAAAACTCTAAAAAAAAAAAAAAAATCATTACGAAAGTGCATTGTGGAGATGATTGGGGGATCTGGACTCTTGCTTTTTAATGGAACCCTGGGATACTAATGCCACTAACCTCTTCTCTCCCTCCTTTGCCTTCGTGGTATTAGAGGTTTGTGCTTTTCCGCGCAAGCCCTGACTAAGCAAATCAAGCTGCGGAAACTGGTTGCTGTGGTTACCCCCACCAACTGGACCTAACTGACAGTCTTGTGTTTCAGAGTTGGAAGCTGACATTGCTCTCATCGTGGGACGAACAGTGGTCTCAGGTACTAACCCCCACCCCCCCCGCTTCTGCTCCACACCTCTTCAGCAAAAGAACTTGGATACCTCAGTGGCCATGTTTGGGCGGCTCGTCTCCAAAAAAAGCTCACCCTTGTCACGGAGCAAATCCTATTCCATTTTGTCTGTTTCCGAGAGAGTCTCTTTGCAGTCGACATCGTTCCATTTAGTGTGAAGTCTCCGAAAGTGAGCGGATGAGTTGTTTGAGATTGAAACGGTGTTAGTTTCTCTGACAGCGATTAGCCTTTTGATAGTTGCAGCTCATCCTTTTTTGGACTGTGTTGCCTCCCAACCTAGCTCCTGGCCAGACTCCCTGTCAGGCTCTGTGTCACTGGCCACTGTCAATGGCCCCCATGCCTGGCTCCTTTTCTCTGGCAAAGAGTACTGGACATGCCCCCCAACAGGCCAATTGGTGTGGTGAGAGAATTTCGATTTACAGCTAAATGTGGTATTGCTTCTCCAAGCTTTTTAACACAGTCTGCAACCAAATATGCCCTTAGGGGCATCACTGGGCTGTGGGTTTGTGGGCCCTGATACGGCTTGAAGTACCGTGAGCTGCACGTAAACTCGACTTGGACTGCGTCACAATGCCAATGTGGATTGCGCAAATAAAGACGGCTCAGTCGCCCCATTTGAATGTGACGAACCGGCGCCACCTGTTGTCGTGTACCAGACAAACAGTCCTGAACAGTCATGTGATAGAGGCATTTGATGTGGCAGGGCCAAAGCCTGAAGGAGCCTGACAATGGGTGGCTTCAGTGGTCACGCTTTGTGCTTTCAGCGCTAGCTGCAACGCCCTTCCATACATACATGCTGCATTCAAACCACTGGTCCACCCTTTAAGGCAGCGCTGCGACACCTGTCACCTGGCCAAGCCCGCCTTCCCTTCTCTTCTCCTTCCTTCATCTCTCCTTCTCTCCTCTAGAATCCCCCGGAAGGCCCAGCGCCACCGCAGGAGTCCTGAGAACGCATGCCCTCTCCCCAATTCCTAATTTTATTGAGAAATGTTTATTCAGTCACGTGTATAAAGTATTCATTGGCTTGTGACAAATGGTAAAGATCCACACAGTTGCGGGTGGTTGCTGATAGTAGAATTTTACTGGTAGTAAGTCTTTGCTTTATTTCCTAGAGACATGGCGAATGTAAATACTTCTGTAACAGTTGATTCCAGAGACACGGGGCGTTATGTAGACCTAAGGGTTTGACAGAGTGACACGGGCAAAGTCTGGGTTTAGTCACGTCCAGGTCGCAGTGATAGATACATGTACACAAACGGTCCAGAATGGAATTTAAATAACACTTGCAAAATTGATTTCTGTGTTGAAGGATGCGCTATTGCTAAGTTGTTAACCATTTTCTCTTGTTAGAGGGTGGGGAAAAAGCAGGTAGGTTTTTAAAGACGAATTGTCTTGTGCCCCCCCCCCCTCCACTAAAAAAAGCTTATTCACCAGCGATGCTTGAAATGGCACCTATGGACTGACCACCACACGGTCCTTCTCCATAGGTGAACCACAATCGCTGTTTCTGGCTTATCATTTGGACTTGAACCTTGGCTGAATGGTTTTTTTTGGCTGGCTTTTTTTCTAATCCCTGTTAGTCTGACTGGCCGCAAAAGAAATGCTCTCTAACCCCTAATGATAGTGTTTTGCTTTAGTTCCGCTATGGAAATGCACAGACTGTTTACTTGGCCAGAGATGTGCAACTACAGCTACAACACAGACAGTTGACTGAATGTTTAACATCAGGATGGATGATCACTTTTTGTACAGGTGTCTTGGTTCACAATCTGCTATGAGTATGGTTTGCTCGTTTCTTAACCCTTTTTCTGTCTCTCTTTCTAGAGTATGATAAGCAGGGCTTTCTACAGAAGCTGGACGTGAAGTTGTAAGTGAAACTTCATTTCTCAAAGTAAAATCTCTTTCAAATGCTCAAAATTCCATAGTTAATAATGATTACTTGCGGAATAATTGCGTTTTTCCATTTTGCGACAATCTTTCTTTCATTTTAAAGTGATAGGTTGACATTCCCCAAATGATTCATATTTAGGTGAAATAACGCTGACACTGAGTGGTTCTTGAAAGGCCCATGGAGTAATTTTTCATGACCAGCAATTATTCTCTTCTGTCCCAGCCTGGAATTAGAATTATTAGCATCATCCAAATGTATTAATTGAATCTGTGCTTCCCGATTTAGATAGGAAGTATTAGTTCTGTTGAAAATTTAGATTAATTAAGCAAAAATGAAAACATTATTCTGAGGAATACCACATCGACATGCTCTTTCAGGTAAACCGCACCACTAGTCTTAGTGGGAAGTGTTTTGGGGTAAGCTTACAATGCAGCTTTTGTTGATCGGGGCGCAGTTTCAGTTCATCAATTTGGAGAATGTTAATAATACTAATTCCAGCCTGGGACAGAGTTGAATAATGGCTTATTGTGAAAATAAGAACAACTCAGGGTAAGTGTTAACTCCCCTAAATATGAATCTAGGTCGAACTCTTCCTTTAAATACATTGCAAACATAGTCCAAATGTTTATGCCAGTCTACTCTCTCCTACCCATCCTAAGTTGAAATAAATATATATATTCCTACTTACGTTTGTCATATTTTTCCAGTGCAAACTGCACTATTTTAAACCCAGAGTTTTATGGGTAAGCACTAGTGCTAGTATGCTTGTCTTCAATGGAGTCCATCAATCCTGTGTTTTTCCAGCAGTTGCATTGGAAATATTGCACAATGACTAAACTTATCAGTGCACATTTTTCTCCAAGCAGTAACCATCCATTGGATGAGTTATGCTGTTTGTGCTTGTGATTAACTATGTGAAGAATTATCAGCTTCTGAAATGTATGTATTTGCCAGAAATAATAGACTTTATAGTTATCAGGGCACATCATTTTACAGTTCCTTCATTTAGCCAGTGCTCTTATCCAGAGCTACTTAGATTTAGTACATTTTTCATTTCTCTAACTTCAGCCACATTTCGTGGGAAGGCGACTGAATTTCTGCCTGGCCACCCAAACTCTATGCTCTGGTTATTTTCTGATCCACAAGGAGTCTGGATCTAAACGGACTACCCTTAAACATTTGACCGGACCATCTGATCACCGACGGGCTCTGGCATCGGCTTTGACACTCTAAATGCTGATGATCCAGTTTCTGATGTGTTTTGAGTTTGTAGGAGAACCCCCGGTGCTGGTACTGATTCGGCGTTGCTAGTACAGCTGCCTATTGCCGTGGTGACTGACCCTGACCGCTCCCTCTGACCTGGCAGAGATGAGACCCCAGCCATAGCCTGTCTGTCCACGCACCCCAGCCCCCAGCCATGCCCCACATCTCATCAACACTGACTCAGTGTGACAAATAGGCCTCACATAATGCTGCGGCCTCTCTCCTCTCCCGCTGTTTATTTGAACTAGTCTCAAGCCGTATCGCAGGAAATGAAGGCCTATAATAGCATTGAGGAGAAGGGCTTGTAGATGGAATGTCTGAACTTGAACTCCGTAGACCAATAAAATGCCCTTGTAGCGTGTGTATCCCCCCCCCCACAAAAAGCTTTATCTCGCTGTTTTTAGTTCTATCTTCTGGGGAGATCTTTTGTCTAATTCAGATTCTGTGATAGTGCAAACACTGCTTGACTGTTATGTCACTTTGTTCTCGTACTAATCTAATCCCCTCCATCCTGACCTCTCGGTGCCATTTGCAGGCCGGCAGAGTTGGCCTACCAGTATGGCAACCTCACCGAGGGAGTGTGCAAGCCTGGCTACGCGGCGGCAATGATGACCGCCATCTATCCAAAGTGAGTACAACCTGGGGGTTGACTAGAGTCATTTGGGGAATGTCAATATTCTTGGACGGTTTCCTCTCCTTGTCGCCACTCCTTTGTGCTGACATGAACAAAAAAAGGGTCTGTTGAATGCCCGTTCTCAGTGCTCTATATTTCGGTGCAGATGAAGGAGAGGGGCTAAGGAGATAAAACAACGCTAGACTATTGGGACATGCCTCTACAGACGTTCTGTCATTACTTCAGCCAGCTTGTCCTCGGGGGGTATTCCCTCAGAACATAGAAGACCCACATTCAGGCACACACACAATCCTTCACGTTTCGCTCATGTTTCGGCCGTTCATATCCTGACCACAATTGTGCCGTGGCTGTCGGCCCTGCGGACACAAAAGCGTCTCTGTTGAGGGCGCGAAGGCCTCGTCGCAACCCATTTCAAATGGACGCCAGCACTGCTGCCTCAGAGGCTTTTTTGACCGGGTGGCTTCTTGTCCAGGAAGGCATGACTCATCACTTCCTCGTCCGGATTGAAATCCGCGGAACACTCAGCTGCCCTCTCTGACGTCACCGAGCCTTTAATGCCATCTCTACAATCCAGCTACAGGTCATCATCTCATAAGTGCTTAGCTTCTATGGCAGAAAAGAGAAGCATGTCACACATAGTAAAAATGCCTCTGGCCAGTGTTCCGCTCAACTGACCCTAAATGGTGAAGATGGTAACATGTTTGACATACAACGAGGCTGTGTTGAAACTGTCTGCAGGAAGATGGTTAATAGTGTCTCGTAATGCTGTGATATTTTGAAAGACATACCGAACTGGCAATGACCGTTTGACAGCTTCGTGAAAGATGTCATGATGATTATTTTATTCTGTGTTCATCATTATTTCTAAATAAGTCTTGGCACAATTTTGTATGGATCACCACAGAACCAAATAGGTCTGTCAAGTCGTTTGACACACACAGACTAATCTTATGATTATTATCAGACTAGAAAGGCCCTGCTGTTGAGGAACTGATAAATTACAGCAGTCGTTAAATGCGAGGCTGCCTAGTTTCCAGGGAACTGCCCTCCCGACTAAGAGGCTATGTGTTAACAATGTCTTCCAACGACTTCCTCTAATCAGCCACACGTGTCGGATCAAAGTTCTCCAGAATGGAGCCCCTGCTGAGACCACATTGATTACTACCATGTTCACTTCAGTCACTTAGTTCAGTAAGCACCACTTATGTGTGTGTGTTTCTGACTTAGCTATATATCTGTGAAAAAATATGCTGAAACACTGGTTAAATCAGAAAAATGTGAATAATAGAGACTTTTTTTCCTCTCCGCGTTTTGAATAGTGCTATTTGGCTTAAGTGTTATGTTTAGGCCAAAAGATACAATTGGGGACTGGGGTTAGGCATTACAGGGTTAAGAGTAAGGAGGAATGAGGTTAAATTTAGACATAGGTTATTGAGGTTATGGTATAGGCTAGGGTTAGGAATAGTAAGGGCAATCAACTTTGTTGTCCCCATTTAGCCAAGTAAACATGTGTGCATGCATGTGTGCACATGTGAGTCAGTCATACATGACATGTAGACGTGTGCGAGTCAGTCATACATGACATGTACAGCTCAAACGCCAAAACTTAATAGGCCTGCAGGCGGCTGTTTTGGTTCCTAATGCAGTTTAGAAAGCCTGGAAACAAGTGTTTGCACTTGTACTTGAAAAGGTGTCCATATTACTCTTGGACAGTACGGTGCTATGAGCTGGTAGTTACCATGTGTGGCTTAACCAAGTGGAAGATGCGTACATAATCGCAATCGATGCTGAAGTTAACCAACCACTGTAAAATGGCTCAGGCTTCGGTGATCAGACTCTTGTGTTGCCTCAAGAAAAAATGTTGAGCACACGAACACCTGAAAAACAAGTCAATACGACCCAGTTTGCTACAGAATGTGGTCACAATACAAGCACTCATCATTGCAATTGGCATGCATGCTATCAAATAGAAGCTGTCATTTAGCTGATTTTTAAAATAAGTATTCAGACTGACTTTGTGCATTTCATTTTAAGATAGCTGGTGGCTTTGATGACTTACCTGTATTCTACAGTGGTAGTAAATGCAGTCTTTCTAAAAGAAGTTATCAGCATGTTGTGTGAGGTGTTTAAGAGCATGAGATTTGCAGTGATCATTGTACCATTTCTTTTTTTCATTTAGCAGATGCTCTGTTGGTTCTAGATTACATTTTTGTTTCATTGAACAACTTTCACTCAAAGGTAAGACTGATCAGATTTTTTTCTTTTTCTTTTTTTAATCATATCAAGCTGATGAACAACAGTGTCACAACCTTTTTTGTTCATATTCACACTAGGGTGCTAATAATTTTGGAGCGCATCCTAAATTGGCCTTGAAGTGCCAATTGCAAATGTTTCTCCAAATTTTCTGTCTTTTACAATGATTTGATATAAATATTTCATATTTGTCAATTGCACTTATTTTTTGCTAGTCTTTAGAAAAACAGTGTATGACTATTTCGTAAATTTGTAGAAATTTTCTTGTAGGATTGCATTTTCCCCCATTGCCCCAAGAATAATAGTTTTCACAGCTAACTAAACAGAACAATCATCTTGCATGCCTGTGTTGCTCTGGGCAATCTTGGTTTGCTCTGTGGATTTCTTTTAAGCCTGCTATTTAAGCTGGTTAACTCGCTGAAATTATAAAGACAAGGCGGTATAAGCTATTTGATTGGTTGACTTCTGTGTTCATCTCCAAATATCTCACTGGAATCTGACACTTTCCCTTTATAAATGATGGTCATTGGAGGGTTTGTAAAAAAAATCACATTCTATTTTTATCAGTTTTTGAATCTTCGCAGTTTATAAATTTGTCATTATTGTTTGTTTACATTTTTAACCCCTATATGACCGGGATTAGTCATTCACTCATAGAACTATACATTAAAGTTTGAGGACATTCCAGTTCAGTTAAGTTGTGACAAAAACCATAGTACAAACCTTATGTCTCATATATTATTTAAAAGCCTTGTTGCCACAGTTGGAATATCACTAATTAAGAACATCTACTGGCAAGCTTATTAGTGACTGCAGGTTGGTGAGTGAAAACATGACTGCAGGTTGGTGAGTGAAAACATGGGTTTATTATAAATACAAGCAACTGACAACAAATTCAAATAGGGAAATATTTATTGATTTACAAAGGGAACAGTCACATAACAGACATTGTCATAGGAATGGCGCAACACATCGTAGATTGTAATTTCAGCCATAGAAATCTAAGGATGTCTAGACATGAAAATGAAAAATAATGCCCACCCGCCAACGACAGATATAGAAGGAATACAACCAGGAAATGCTCAGCTTGAACTTGATCACAACAGACAAACTCTTCTTATTTAGTCAAAGCGGTCAAGTAAAATGTTTTTTCTTTTTTTATTGCAGAGTGCAATCTGATTGATTTATAGCAGTGTAGGACAAAGGGTGCCCTGTTTTTCGCTCCATTCTAGAGCAGTGGGAAGGAAAATCACCTCTGCCCTGTTGAGCTGAAGTGCAGCTGTGTGCAGCCTCGCAGGTGTCAAAAGAGGGGAATAAGACATGTTTGTCATCAGAATGACAATGACATGAGAAACCGCAAGAAGAAATTTCACAGCTCAGTTACTCTATAGAGAACAATAAGGTCCTAGAACTGAACCTTGAGGGTCTCCGGTAGTGAGAATGTGGTGTAGACAGTGATCCTTCCAGGGTCTCCAACCCTTTTCTTGGAGAGATACTGTCCTGGTTGTTTTCACTCCAAACCCATGTAGATGCAGCCTCATTCAGTAATTAACTGTCTAGTTTATTGAAGTCAGGTGTGCTAAATTAGGGTTTGAGGGAAAACCCCCAGGACAATAGGTCTCTAGGAGCAAGGTTGGAATCCCACATCTACCTGGTCGGAGTGACCTGACCATCCAGGAGTTTGAAGAGCCTGAGACTTCTGAAGTGCGGATTGGAGGATCCGATGCCTCACTGAGGCAGGGATTTGGCAGTGATTTGTCGAGGTGGCTGAGAGAAGACGCGCGGATGGGGTTGCGTGGGCAGGTCGTCAGGGCGGGTTGTTCATCACGGCCTCATTGAGGGAGTCTCCAGGTGCTCCTTGAAGTTCATGCATGATGACGGTGCTAATCCTTGATTGGACACTGACATTATTAGGCGATAGACTGGTGTGAGGGGCAACGGAGAAGACCTCCACTCTGGAGGCATGAGTAGCCCTCTGCCTACACACACGCTTCACAAAGCTATAAAGGCACGAAATTATAATTTGGAAATGACCGGACTAGACACTCAAGTGAGAGGATGGTGTGAATCTTTCCTCATTTTGTCCTGTGAATGTCTCTGAAATTCACAATGTCTTTTAGGCCCCTTTAATTGTGGACGGTAAAGCAGAAAGCTGTGCATTCTCCGTATCCACACCTGATCTAACAATGTAATAATTCATCTGGTACGATAATTGCAATGCTTAAGTTGCGTCACGACTGGGTAACCAGGCCCTGAACATACAGAAGTTTAAACAATGATTAAGTAGGCTTCTTGTTAAACGGGTAGCCCTTAACTCATAGTGCCATAGCCAGACTACACAAACGACAACACCTATTGAAAGACATAATTATACCTAGGCTACTCTAGCTGAGATTAGTTGTCCTGCCAGACTGTAGATCAGGGGTGGGTGAGGTAGAGCCCAGGGGCTGGATTGAGTCTGCAAGCCCATTTTAATCCGGTCCCTGGTAAGTTGGAGTACCAAAAAAACAAAACTTGATTTATTGGTTACAATTTTTTTAAATACTCCAGACCATGCTTGAAAGTCTAAAATTACACAGGAAGTATATAGAAATTATAATTGACTTTCAAATAACTGCCCTTTCTCTGGCCCACAAATTGATTACGACAAACCGATCGGTCCAAATGAAATCTGTGTTGGCCTCTGTGGTATTTTGAAACTCCAACTGTGGCCCTTGAGCCAAAACATTTGCCCACCCCTGATAGACATAGGATAAACACTGACAGTTGTTAACTTGGCCAGAGAAACCTCCTCAGTTTTAACCTCCTAACATGAGGTCCCTCCCTAATCATCTCCTCCATCCTCCACGTTTGTCCTCTTCCAGAAGACCCTGCCCCACAGAATCTAATTTATTTTCAACACCTCCCCCCTCACGCTTACCCAAATTGTTTGTACTGGAGCCCTAAATCAAGTGTTGGCGGTGAACTTGAGCAGTGAGGTTATGAAAATATGGCCTACAGTGAGAGATAGCCCCGCAGAGGAAATGAGCACAATGTGTCTCGGCCTCCCATTTTAGCAGCTCTGTCTTTTACGACAAGCGGACCAGACCCCTGTCAGTCTGTCCGGATTGTTCATCCATCCTTCCATGGGCTTGGGGACTTGATGGTCTCTGTTATTTATAACCCAACTGCCCCCCTGAAGACACCTTGATGAATCACAGTTTGTTTTAGCTATGGTCCAGGCCTGTCTGTCTCTGTCAGGTGATTTGAGAAGAGCGGGAGTGGAGAGCTTTTTTTTTTTTCCCCCCTTCGTCATGACACTGTGGTACAACTTGTACATAAGTGAAACTAAGTAATCTTAGGGAAACACAACGTTTTGAGAAGTTGACAAATCACTCTTTTTGTTAACCCTGTTTGGTCATTGGGTTCAGGCACGCCTTGTCGGAAGTGAGGTCTGGTAAGCTGATAGTGGACTTGCGTTCTTTGGGTGTTGTAGCTATCTTCCTTTTGACAGATTGCACTTAACTGTGTGCAGCCGCAATTAGTGGTTATATTGGCTGTGGTTTCTCTCCAGAGCCTGTGTAAATTTCATGAGCGGCAACTCAGGAAAGTCGGGGAGAAAAAAATACCATAGTATTGGGGATTTTATTAAATCAATGTAACTTTTTATGGTCATTTTTTAAACTAAATTTTTTTTAAAAAACTTAAATGAAACCATATATTAAAATATTGCAATGTTAGATGTATCTGTTTGCGTGTTTGTTATTTGAAATAATATAATGCTTGTGCATTTACATAGTGAATATTGAAGTGTACCATACATGTTTAGAGCAACCCATTCTTTTTCGCATAACTTCAAGATTGTATTTGTGCCACATAGTTATTTTCCTGAAATGCTTTGGGGTATGGCCACAATGTCATAAATATGCCAAATGTTATTTTATTTTTATGATTTTAATGCAAATGTCAAGTTTGTGCTAACAGTTATTCCACAAAAAGACAATTCTATGGATTAAATTGTGTGAAAATCCAACAAATACGTTTTTTTCTCATCTGGGTTTCATCAGGAATCACTCCTGTAGAGAATGTCTTGTAGCTGTCAGTGTAAACACTCCCGGGCCTCACTGTGTAACCACAACAAACTAGACTCCCACCAAATCTCACATTGGTTCTTTATGGTATAGAACAGTTGTTCTAAATCATGGATAGTGGTTCTAAATCAGGGCTACAGGTTCTAAATCAGGGATAATAAGCAAGTTGGCCTATATCATGGGGTACTTAAAAACTTAAGAGACTAAAGGCTTACCGGTAAAATGCATGAGGTTGAAAGTTACCACTGCTCTGGAAGTCTTTCTCACAGTGCTGTGAATCTCCTTGTGTTGTGGAGACACAGAAAAAGTGTCACACTTAAAAAGTTCTCATAAGAGCAAATTAAATGTTACGCATTACAAAGATGACTAGTTAAAGCAGTGGTTTCCAACCTCTTTCAGTTAATGTCTGTACCACTAACTGAATGTTGCTTTCCCGGGAATAACCCTTAGGAACCCCCCATATGGGCCTCAGTAGTCTTCCCTAACCCTATGAATAGTCCAAGTCCCCCTGGCAGTTCTACCTCTAGTTGGGAACTAATGACTTAAAATGGGCTTCCAATATCATAGATATGTGTATAGTATTAGAGTCGCCCAAGTTTAAGATGACTACAGCTACATAAAGAAGATGATAATTATACAAAGAAGTATAAATACTCAGCAATGTCCTTGTCAAGCCCCCTGTTTAATGCCAGTCTGCTGGTGTGTTGTGTGAACCTTCACTGCGAGCTGTGAAGATGGTGCATTGGAGCTGTGGGCTTGTTAAACGATGACCTCTGTGCTCTACCCAATGAGAGCGCAGGTCATAAAAACAGGCGTCCATCCTCCGGCCACACTTCCAGAAGTAGTGCGTCCAGCCCAGGCCTGAGGCCAGACCGGGGAGGAAGTGGATCGTCTTGATTTGAGAAGTGCTTTGTCAAAGAAGGGTGGCACAGCCAGAGGACGGGGGGTGGGGGATTGTGTTTTTCATTTTTGTCTATTTGTAACACTTTAAATGACAGGACAGTAGGAAGGAGAGGTGAGGTAGACTGGTATGAGTAGGGAGACAGAAAGGGCAGTTGGCCAAGCTGGCGTCAAATGTTCATGGTTTTTTAGTTTGTTTCCATGTGTAAAATCTCAGGTTGGATACCAGTTAGATTTGTTGGGTTGGTTTGTTAGTTTGTTGGGTTGGTTTGTTAGTTAGGTTCATTAGGCAGTTAGGTTTGTTGGGTTGGTTTGGTTTGTTAGTTAGGTTCATTAGGCAGTTAGGTTTGTTGGTTAGATTAGTTAGTTAGGCTTTTTAGCTAGTTAGGTTAGTTAGTTTTTGTAGGAGTACATTGTTTGTGTGCCAGCTGTTTCTGAAAACATCTGTTCCCAGTCAACACTGCCCCCCTGAATACTGAACTAAATCAGGGACCTAAAAACACTTATATCCATACATTGGCAGGACACGTATACCCACTCTATGCATCTAGACTGATCTAGGCCTTCTCCTGGGAAATACATGTTGAGGATAGAATGCGGAAGTCTTGTTCTCTTCGTCTTCACCACGTTTTTTTTTCTTTTTCGTCCCACCCTTGAGTCAATGGATTCCGGTCTGGGACTGGGTCTGGGTAGTTTGGGTTCAGAAGGGGATAAGTGGCATGGGGTGGTTGGATTAATGAAAGTGGAAAAAGCCACGTATAAACAGAATCAGAAACAAAATGTGTAGATGGGAAGCAACTTAAAGCATCTCACATTGGCACTGAATCAATTCGACTATCACCAGCAACATCATTTCAACTCCATGTTAGTTACCCGGTAGACAACATAGGGAGTTTTTTTGCTTACTTGTATCGCCCTTTGGTCTTCTCCGACGCACTGGTCCATCTACAGAAAAAGTTTGGTTTCTCAAAGTTACCTGGTAGACAACACAGTCAGTGAGTTTATAGTCTTTCCAGGACAGGAGGCCTGGAATGTTAATGAAATGAAGCACAGTTGTTGTAGTCTAAACACACGTTTAGAACCTATTTAGACAACAATATATTTTCTGAGATATATCGAAGAAGACTCGACGCTACATTATGACACAATCCTACATAGTGCGTCTCAAACATGCAGGTGTAAATCTAAAGGCTATGTAAATGATTATGCGAACTGAGATAAGTAAATCTAGTGTTTTTATCTCTCTTGTAATGTGAATATGTTCTAAGGCCCCACAACACTGAAACAGGCTTATTTCGTTAAACTTGTTTCAGGCTAGACTTCTCGTCGGTGGACAAATAGACATCCTCTAATGTATATTAGCCTAATCTCTCCTGTTGTCTTTACCCTTCTGCCCACAGGTTCATGAAACCGGCTCCCATGTTCCTTGACCGGAACTTCAAGCGCTTGGCCAAAGTCAGCAATTACTTACCTCCGTTTGGATTCAAAACTCAAGGTACGAGGTTGTCTAATGTGCACAAATTGGGGAAAAACGACCGTTGATTGGTCATGGTCGTTTTGGAACTGTGCCTGGACGGTGGTTTGGACTGGGCATAGGTGAGCTGAGGAGAAGGGAGAGCCACAGGTGTGCCTTGCTTGTCACTACGTGTCAGGTAGTGTCTTCATGCTTGGTCTCAGAGCTGGCAGAACATCTCCCCAGGCAGGACCTGGGTTGGTGATCGTTCTTTATTTTTCAATGGCTTCCTTTTTGTTATTGCCTTACAGCATTTTGAGTGATTGTTTTATTATTTGAGCTATAATTATTTAATTGTGGTGTCCATCTGATAAGAAATATGGATATGGAAGATGGATTTAAAATGACTGAATTAAAAGTTTTAATGAGGAGGACAGGCCACAAAGCCAAACAGGTAGGCTTGCTATTTAGCTGTGATGTAAAATATCCACTTTACATCTTGCCTAAGAGCAGCCTACTACCGTGGTGAATTAACCCTTTACCACGCCCCCTCATACCTCATTGCTTTATTAGCCTGGCTAACATTACAAGCTACCTTCATTTGCTTCTCAGTTTGATACACGCAAGTTGGCTACTATGTGATCACAAGATGAAAACAATAAGTTGCTTTACAAGGCCAGTGTGAGCTCCTGGTTTCCATTGCTCTCCTAATCCCTGCTTACCTCATCACTCAGACACACCGTACAGCCTCTCCTGTGTTCCCTGCTCGAGCTGCTGCTCTGCTTCTCCAGTGCTGTAGCGCCTACTCATTTAGTTACGCTAAGTGTTTTCTCCGCCTGCTAATGTTCCAGCCTTGTTGTGTTAGAAACAATACTCCAGAATTAAGGTGATTTAGAAAACTAGCTGGTCGTTACCCTGGTTTATTTTGGCATTTCTTTCAGTAAAACAATGATCCTGATTAAATAAATTGGCCTTTCATCAGAGAAGCTATCAGTCTCTTTATATTTACATGAAACCAGGTGAATGATCACCCAAAACCATTCTGCATGTTGTGTGAGGTGAACAGGGAAAGAGAACAGTGTTTAGACAGACCCCAACTGCTGCAAACCAAATACTGGAGTAGTCAACAGATTTTCCGCTGTGGACTCACATTGATAAATCAAATGGAACCAGACTGGCATTATCTGGGGAATTTTGTGTTGAATCACTTCCTGCCATTAATCAATCAGCATTCAGGGTTTTTAAAATGTTATTTTGTTATGGGTTTTAGGGGTCATGTATAATTGCTAGCGATGGAATTGATATAAAGAGAAAAAAAATATGCCCTTGATTTTCAGGTGAGTTTACTCACCGGAGTGTCACATGAGGAAGATTATAGTGCAGAATACTCAAACTATGGGCCAGGGACCAAAGTGAGTCCTGTGTATATTAGGGAGCAGACTTACTGAAAATACACTGATGATATGGGTCGTGGAGGGTTGGCCAGGTTAGAGACTGTGGTAACAACGTTGATTTTATTCTGTGATTGGGAGTTGTGCACACAAGAGACTGTGCAAAGTGAATCCAACCACTCCCGGTCTTCCTTCTTCCCTGGCCTGTGATGTGGTCATGTATAAATATGGGTTTTGGTCGCTAACTGACCGTGGTGCAACTAACGAGTCTATGCATTTCACGAGCACATCATGTAATACTTTTTTTTTATTTCTTTTTTTAAATGGGATAATTTGCATACATGCTCCATCACATTTTCTCATGAGCAAAGTGCACGTCAACGTACACTTAATGTAACCTTGGCAAGGGCACTGTGTCTCACACTTACCCGTTGGTTTTCAATGGAAAGAGCCATGTCTGAGAGCGACACCTGGTTTCTGTTGTCTCCACGGACAGTGATTGCAGTAGGATTTCCCTTTGAGCTGTATTCATGTGGAGAGGTGATACGTGTAGATATTGAATAGAACTCCACAAAGGATTCCAAATTCAAGTAAAAAAATAGAAAGCATGAAAATAAATGTTTAGTTGTTTCTTTGGCGATTTGAGGTTAACCTCAGACCGCCTTTTTTGCTAGACTTAGAAGAAACCTTCATACCTCCGTGCAGTTTTTAGCCGCTCTGTCATACTATACACAGGCATGGAGATGGACAAAAATGTGACTGGGACCTTTTTGACATCTGATGTTATGCATTGGCTATGTTTTAGATTGCCTGGAGCTGGGTTTCCCAAGAAATGTGTTGGGGCCTAAAGTGTGCCCAGGGCATATTAAAGTTTGGGCTAGGAGGCCACTTCAGTAACCGGGCTGCCTAACCCTGTTCCTGGAGAGCTACTGTGCAGTAAGTTTTCTCTAGTCGTAATTTAGCACCCCTGATTCTAATAATTACCTGTATTTAAAGGTTGAATCTTGTTGGAAACATTCGTTGAGCGTGTTCAGTGACTCCTCCAACCCCCTCGTCTGTGTTCAGCTGGAAGTTTTCCTCGAGTATGTCAAGGTGACGGCCATTTGTCTCCCCTGCCACCCAGACATACTTGGCTGAAGTGTTTATCCTGGGTGCTCATAACAATTAGCTGCACGCCCCCAGAAGAAACCTGCCCGATGCGGTTTTTCAGCCGCTCCAGGCGGGTGTGGTCTGTCCATCCGTCTGTTTATGCTGCCCGGGGTGATTCCTGATACCAGACATCAACACTTCGTCCAAACAAAGACCTGTTGTTCCCTTTCTGCTTTTTAATGGTTAGGATGGTGTGAGGTGTGGTGAGGGGGGTTGGCACTGGCTCTTGCCTAACCAGAGGCCCTTTTTAGATGCCTTCATGGGTCTGTGGTGAGCCTAATTGCATTTAATTGGAGTGGTTTGCCAAATAGATTAGGCATGTGACTGAAATGTCATTGTACACGCAATGAGTAAATCTTTCCGGTATTATGTTGTTGTATAGAGGTTTTTTTTTTGTTTTTTGTTTTTTTTAACAATTTATCTATCTCTTAATATGGGAAAATGTGTAATGGCCTACTGGCCTGTAGGGGCAAAAACAAATGTGTGTCTTGAACACTAAATTCATGACTCCTCTATAATACCCTCTGGACCATGGCAGGAATGCACGCTATGAGTAAACAGCCATGTATTTCACTAACAGACCCCGGCTCTGCATCCATCTAGTCAGAATCCCGGCAAAGAACTCTTCGACTGGGAGAACGTGCATGTTTGAAAACAGCATTCCGCAGCAGTTTTATGGGGAGCATTTTTTCCGAAGCGCCTTTTCGCCCGGATTCATCCATCCAGAGGGCTGATGGTTTTCCGCTGTTGCTGTCACCGGGCCCATGGCTTATCCTTATCTGTAATTGAATAAACGTGGAGGGATGTTCTCTCCTCCGGACCTCCAGGTCTCCCAAGGACCACCTAGCCAGCTACATTGTTTCTTGGGTGTTTAAGGCCTCAACAGCTTGTTATTAAAGAGGAGCTATTAATCCTCTTAGTGAGTGTTTTGCCTGTGATCTAGCAATAACAGTGAATTGTGGTTGATATCTGAACTAACTGTTTTTTTTCTCTCCTGTTTTAAATTTTTTTTTCAGAAAGGATCATAGACATTATTCTAACTATCACAAAAAACTATGGGCTGGGTGAAGACCTTGATAGGTAATTTTTATGAGAATTAATTAACAACACACACACACACACACACACACACACACACACCTTTTAACTTTTTATTAACTGGCCAAACATTTTAAAATGTTTGCTCACTTGACTGTTCGCAGCTATGGATGGAAGCGTCTGCCAAATGGCATACAACTGTTTTATGTTATTTTTTTTGCAGTTTAAGTTGTAGAAGATGTGTTATTGTGGGCAACGGTGGAATCCTGGCCAACAAGTCTCTGGGTCCCCGCATAGATGAATATGACGTTGTGGTGAGGTGAGTCTCCTTTCTCTCTGGCAAAGTAATGCCAGTTCAAGGGTTAAGAAGGAGGATAACGTCAAATTCCTTCTGAACTCTGAACTTTGTTAGATTCTTAGATAAAATCAAATGTGGTTGTATTTTCTACTTATATTCTATCTTTTCAAATTATTATATTTTCATTACAAATATTTTATATAAATGATGACAGTTTTTGTCTGAAAACTCTTAGGAGAAAGCAGTCTTTGAAATTCATCCTATTCAAGTTGAATGGAAGTTACAACAAAACCTGGCGATGCGTTGTGGTCTGATTGTGTTTGACCAATGACCTTAGTCATGTTCATTAAATAGCATCAAGACTTTTCCTGGCATGCCTGTAGGTACTGACATTAGTTAGCAACCCCCACATCAGAAAGACCCCGTGGAGACGAGCAAACAAACTAAATTAGCGGCAGTTCCAACTGACAAAACTCCGTTTTATTTGAAAGGATTAAAACATAATGCCGACACCACCAAATCCCCAATCGCGCTGTGATGTCAACACAAGGTATTGGCCCCGATAGCTTTTTCTTCCTCTAACCGCAGGTTGAACGAGGCTCCGGTCGCTGGTTTCAGTAAGGACGTGGGCACCAAGACCACCATGCGCATCACCTACCCCGAGGGGGCCATGCAGAAGCCAGAGCGCTACGAGAAGGACTCTCTCTTCGTCTTCTCTGCCTTCAAGCCACTGGACTTCAAGTGGCTCAAACATATGGTCTTCAAGGAGAAACTGGTGAGGTGTACCTCGAGGCTAACCTCTGCTACCTTTATTCATTGGGGCCGTTAAGAAAAACCTCACACACTGTTGGCTGTGTTATTGTGTAGTTATGTGCACTTTGCCTGCTCTTAACAGAGTCTGACTGCATTGTTGAATGTCCTGTCCCATCTCATTTCTAGGTGCTTCATTGCTGCGGCAGCCAAACTGTTAGAGGGGATGTGGACCCAATGTAGATCTCAGTGGATATTTTGAATAGTTTAGTGCTTTCCGTGGCTCCGAGTGGCTGGTGAGGTTTTTAAAAAGCCATTGTGGTTGTGAACAGACAGTATATGTCTCTTGTCGCAGTCATTTGCTCAATCTGCGACATTCAGTATATGGATTCCCATTTTTCTTACGAATGAGAAAATCCCAGATTAAATTGTAGTTAAATTTTTTTGCCACTTTTCATTCTTCCGTGATGAGCGATAAAAGAACATTTTCCTATTTAAGGACCTTTGTCCTTTTCTTTTGACAAGCTAACCGACTCCTATGTTTGAGTGGCAGCTTGCGAATTGGCCTCTTAATCAGAAGGTCTGGCTGACTGAATGGGTTTTTCCTTATCTCTGCCAGGGGAGACAGCAGACATTTTAATGACTGTCCTTTCTCTATCGGTTATCACTGAAAGAGCTCCCATAAGCACTCTTGCTAGTCTGCGGTTGCTCTACTAGTCATGGTAGGGTAGGTTCAATTCAAGGACATTTTTTGACATTAGCAAAAAATAACTCTGCTCTTGAACCAGTCTAGCGTTCAATCTTGGTCGTGTTGACTTTTTCTTCCATTGGGTGCTTCCTGCTCATTTTCTGAAGGGATTCCTTTGGCAAATCTGGCAACCCAACATCTTGGGAACTCGCTTCCTATCCAGCGCAGCTGTGTGACTTTCAGGGACCAACGGCCAGTAGGAATTTTTACGGGGTGACATTTGTCAAAATACAAGACTCTGGAGAGATGGAGGGTTTAGGAGGAAGGGAGAGAAGGGGGTTAGAAAGAGGGGGTTAAGCATAAGTAATAGAGGAAAATGTTTGGCTGCTTGATGGCCTTTCAAATGAGCAGATTTGTCTGGACTGTCAGGGGTAAGCAGTGGGACAGCGTGAATGGCGAACAGGGATAATTGATCTGGCCTCTTGCTCCCGGCAGATCAGCTTTTCATCTACAAGGAAAGGACTTCTTTTTTTCGTTTTTTTTTCCCTCATGAAATAAATTGCTGGTCGAAAGATCTCTATTGTCTCTTGACAGCACTGCATGCGCTCATAGTCACACCAACTGTTTAGGGCTGCCCGGCCTCACTCTGCCCCGGGCCTCACTCTGCCCCGGGCCTCACTCTGCCCCGGCCTCAGGTGACTTGCGTCTTCATTAGCTGAATGTAATGGTGAATATAATGTGAACACAGCCGACATGCAAATGTATGTCAGTTCGGCAGCTGGACTTGTACTGAAGCTGCAGAAGTCACTGACCACCACAGTAGGACCCCTGCATTGTGTTATCTGATAAAACAAAATGAAAGCGTAATTAACCACGATTTGCTGTAAGCAAGTGCTAATGTTTTTCCTGCAAAGAAATTGAAAAATGGTGCTGACTTCTGAGAAGCTGTATTTGTAACTGTCCTTAATCATTTCTACCGACACACACAGACCGAGACAGCTGCGCTGTTTGGAGGCAGTCCTACCCCACTTCAGTTTGACTGTGCGTATATCTGTTAAGTTGTAAGTGTATCATGTTTGAAGTGTCTTAAGTGTTTGTCACTTGACAAATGAGGCCAATCATTGCTGTGAATTCCCTCTGAAATGTTGCCCCAGAGGCCGTGGTTCACTCCTAAAAGATTAGATTAGCAACGCGCGCAACCACACACTTCTGTTTTTCTTCGCTCGTGAGAACAAAACTTTTACTGGTTTTAGTATTCTTCAGACAGACACTGCAACCAATTTACCTTTCGATGTGTGTATTATTTGACAGGTAAATGAAAGGGAAAGGCATTTTATGTCCAACCGGACATTCAATTAATTACCAGGTGTACACTTGCATTCAATTACTCTAAGTAGATATTCCCTTTTGAATGATTTGGGGGAAGTGAGTGATGAGATTAGTACCTTTCTCCAAACATGATTCACTCTCAGTAAACAACTGGTTACCTTGGTAACATTCCAGGCAGTCAGACAAATGTTGAAAGGTATATCAGACTATCTGATTTTCAGTTATTTTGGAAACTCTCGTCAAAAGACAAGTTGGCTAATCCAAATGTGACTGACAGGTTTTATTGTGGCCTCATTGCAACCGGACTAAATGCGTCTGAAGTGGCCTAAATTATTGCAGGGGATGTGTGTCCGTGTGTGTGTCCGTGTGTGTGTCCGTTTCCAGGCAGGGGGCATAAGCTGTGTGTGTGTCTTCAGTGACTGCGACCTACAGACCCAATTGTGCGGTCATTTTTTTTTAGTTATGAGCACACTGGTAAAGGTATGAGAAACTGTACAAAGACAACAAGCTTTAGAAAGTGCAAGTTTTTGGACTCCCAGCGCACTAATCCTTACACACAGCTGAGTTTTAGTCTGGCCCACACTGAGGCTTTTTTTGATATGCAACTTTAAACAGTTTGCTCCGTGGGAGCTTTGATGTCCTTTGTGTGGGGCGGGCGATCACAGGTGGAAGGAATGCGAGGCCCTTTCAGGATGCCTCTCTCTCTCACCAGGTATGAAAGGAGAGGTTTCTCGTAGCTTCTTTTCGGAGGGTTGGAGGTGTGCTTTCGTAATAATGCCACCTGATGACTCATCTGACCTTTCATGGCCGTACCCTTCTGACTGAATGGATTTCGTGATCCGATCGGACATTCAATGGGTATTGTCCTTTGAAAGGCTGAGCCTCTGTTGCGCAGAGGGATTTTTAAATACATTTTTTATGGTAATGCTAACTGAATTGCAGATGGATACTTAAAGGAGCCATTTGTAAGACTTTCACTGTACAAATGGTGAAAAGTGCTAATTCTGTTGTAAACGATATTGGAGGAAAAATGTTATCTGTAATGAGAGTATTTCCCAAATAGTTTGTCGTGTATTCGCGGTCTGTATATTTGGCATCTTTGAGATGATTGGGTTTTGTTTATTTTGTTTTGTTTGCTCAGTTGTAGTTATACCATGGAAAGAATAGGCTATAAAAATGGGAATTCGAATCCACACGTATAACGTATGCTCGAATGCTAACCTAGCTCGCTGTTATGTAGTTAACTGCTATGGCTAGTGTCGTAAATACATTATTTCTACTATTCCCCTTGTAGACGCTGGAGGGCTACATTTTCACATTTGTTATTTAATCAAGACATGCTTATTGCCAATGGTTTATGTGGTTGTCCCACCTAACTATCTTTAGATCGATGCACAAACTGTAGGTCGGTACAGGTTATTCTGCTAAATCACTCTAAAATGTAGTGTTACTGTTTATCCTGTACCGTGAGACGTTGGAAGGTTTGCTGGTGCAGTAAAACATTTAGCCAAGTGAGGGAATTAAAACGCAGGCTTTGAACAACTTCCAGGTGAAGTGGAATAGCCCTTAGAGAGTGTCGAAAGGGACTTGGGGCATCCCAATAGGAAAAGCCCTGTAACGGCTTCTTAAAATGACCTGTGCCTCCGTCATTCAGTAGAAACAGGATCCCACCATGAGGCTCTGTCTGATTTTAATCCATGGCTTCCTGCCTCCATACCGAATTTTAATCCCTCATTATTTCAGCCCTATATGGTAAGGAGTGCTATTATAACATGTCACACTCATTTAAAGGCAGACCACCTCGCATGCTCCCATCCAAAACCAAGCACACTAATGAGCCTCATTCCGTAGTTAGCTTGTTTACCAATGTACTCAAACATAATGATAATGATTGTTTTTTGGTTTTTTTGGTGTAATCCTGATTTCTCAGTTACACACCCACACATACTTTGGGTCTACGTTTGTATATATATGTGTGGAAATTCTCAAACTGGACCCAAGTTGGATATACACCCAGCTGTAAACATGGCAACTAAAGGTGGGTCTGTGATGTTCCTCGTCGGTCTGTTTACAGGAGCTCACACTAATTCATGTAGGAGCTCGTCCAGGGGACACCACTGCACGGTTTTACTACCGTGGATGCTAGCTGTCAAGTAATGGCTAAAATACCTGAGGGGAAAAAAACACAACCCCATTCTAAATACTGTATGCATCTAAAAATAGCTACTCACAAAAACAGCTGTCATTTGGGGAACAATCAGGTGCGGATATCTGTGCCCAGAGCCTGTTCAGTAAAAGCTCCATAGCCTGGGACAGAAATGACATGTATTGGGTGTTTTATTTCATCATTTGCTCCAACAGCTCTGGACACTGCCAGTGTGGCACCTGGAGTCGAAATGCCGTCAAGTGGTTCCATTGTTTTCCCTGCTTGCCGTCATGGGAGTGTGAAGGCACTAGTTTCACACACTGGATAACCTCAGAGGAAAAAAGAGACTGCTTTAACCCCCGTAGAGGGTAGAGGTCATAGTGCCCGTCAAGAAAAGCAAAAGCAAATTGGCAAATTCTTCAGATTCCTCCCTGAAAAAACAGAGTAAGCATCAAAGTGCCTCCAAAGTTTGGACTATTTGGTAATCCAACCATGGTCTCAGTCTGGCCAACTTGCCATGCGCTGGGTGAGTGTCCCTAAGAAACACCCTCCCCTTTCGCAAGATGGTTTTTCCCTGTGGGACATTGGCAAGCCACTGTGATTCTGATGAACTCCGAGTCAAACATTGCTAATGACCTCCGGGCAACCTTCATTTCGGTTTGTTTGTGGCTTGGCGCTGGCATGTAGACCTTCAGTTAGGCTTAGTTATGGATCCGTATGGCCTGCTGTGGCCCGGTCCATAAACAGGTTCTGACAACTACGTCCTTCAGTGATTGCAGATCGGAAGGAAGCAATGTGGCGGAAGCTATCCTAATCCCGTTGAACTACAGCCCCTGTTGCTTACAGCACACCTAAGGAGTATCTGGTCCCCCGGGCCTTCAGAACACCCAGGGAGTTGGGCTACTGGGATATAGGGTGCGTTGTTTTTGGACGTTGAGTTAGCGCCCCCTTTCCATGCCTTTATCTGGTTTGCGGTTACCCTGCCCAACCTGGTCCGACGGTCTCGCCTGGCTGCCTGTGGCCGGGCACAGGGTGAAGCGTGTTTGTGTTTGTTTGCATGGAGGGTCCCTGTGACCATCTGTGGGTGGCCTGCAGATGTGAACTCGCCTGCCTGCCTGCCCCTCGCCGCACTTCCCTTCCCCTTTGCCTGCTCTCCTTTGCTCCTACGTCTCCTTATGTCTCGTAAGCTGTGGTTTTGAGTAATTAACTGAAATGTGCGTGGTTTAAAAAAAAAAAAAAAAAAATTTAAAACACGCTACTTTCAGTTCTTGAATAGTGTGCGTGTGTTCCGAAGGTTTATCAGCGTTGACTGTGTGTGTCAACTGAAATTCAAACAGAAAACCATAATATAGGGTCAACATGTTTAGGTTGTTCTGTTCTGAGGTCATATCAATCCCATGGCTTGAGTGGCTTCTCTTTAAACATCCCCATTGCACATGTATGAAGTGAATGCATAGTTACTTTCACCCTGAGTGGATGGTACTTTCCTGCCAAACCCCAGGGCCTACCAACAATGTGACTCACGGTACTTTAATGAGCTTTAGTGGTTCTTTGTTATCAGGCACAATGTTGTGTGTGATTGTGTGCCTCTGTCTGTTGTCTTTTGTTAACTTTGTTTTATGTTTATTATTAGTATGGTCTAATTTCCAACACTGTTCCTTGCCGATTAACTAATTCATTGATTAGAATGCACTTACTGCAAAACCGTGTGGTGGTTTTAAAATGTATGCATTTACTGTAAGTTGCTCTGGATAAGAGCGTCTGCTAAAGGACTAAAATGTAGAGGTTGGAATGTACAGATGACTGTTGATGTAATCTTCCATACGCTCTAGGTGTTTAGATGCTACTGTTTCTCCACCATTTTTTCCATTTGAAGGATTTGAAAATGTTTAGGGTTTTTTTGTTAGTTCTGTACTTTTCAGTACACCTGTCCTTGAACACCACTTATTTTAGACGGTTGGTTAGCATCATTCTTCCCACTCATTGACCCCCGCCTTCTCTATCATCTCTCTTTTTCCACAGACATGGATTGTCTTCCTTTCATCTCTCCCTTTGCTCTGTTGTGTAGGTTTATCTGTTTTCCTACAACTTGGAAAGAACTACACCATTGGTTCTCAAACTATGGTACGCATACCACTGGTGGTATATCCCTTTAGTGGATATATATTCAATGAAATATTTTCTGATGTGGTACGCAGTGTAAAAAGTTTGCAAACCACTGGACTGGACAATGTCTATTGCCAGTGATTTCACAGCCTGGCAGTGATTTTTCTTTTCAGGCATAAAATTTTGTGGGAAGACCAACAGTATTCAGCCATTCCTTTGAGGGTATCAACAGAAATAGTCTGCAGGAGATGAAAAAACACCACTTGACCTGTTGATACTATGATTTGTTAGGTCTCCTCAACAACATTTTCTAAAATGGGAGCGTTTCTGGGAAAGGATCTTGTCAGAGTCAGTTCTATTTACCATCATTACACACATTCCATCTTCCCAAGACACACTCAGACAAGCCTGTTGCTCTTCGTGGGGGAAAAATGTTTACTAAGTTTTGCGCCTGTTTTTTTAAGATGAAATAAAATATTTGTGTTGTTACTCGCATGTAATTTAACCAAGCAGGGGGGTGGTGGGTGTGCTTGGAGACAGTTGAAGACTCAGTGCTGGAGTCATGCGCCCAACAAACAGATTGGCCAAACGCATGAGAGTGAAGCAAAGCAGATGAGATCAGAGACTGACGAGCGGATGACAGTTGAGTGTACTGTAGCCATTGACTTTTGACGGAGATGATGATGATGATGATGGGGGGGGGGTGTATGCCGAGAGCGCTTACTCATCCGCTGGGTTATGGGTCAGCTCATTTGCACATCCCACTGTGAGAGAAGAGCGTGGCGATCATTAGCTTGACATTTTTTTTTTCTCTCTGCTTACTGCCTCGATAATCCATCAGGATCCCTTTTCCACTCCACTGGCCGTCCCAAAGCAGGAAGTCCCAATGGGAATTCTGCTGGAGGTTCTGGCCTCAAACGACCACAGAACATTTGGGGAATACTCTGGCTGTAGCACGAACACCACAGTGCCCTTACCAGAGCGTCCACGGGGCCTTGAAATGTCTTAAAATTGTTTCTCTAAATAAAAGGCCTTGAAGTCTTGTCTTATTTAATCTTTTTACAAAGATCTTCAAGTATTTATTACGTTATTACGAGGTGATGCAGAACAGGGTGAGATTTGTTAAACGCATTTTAGCTCTGGTCATGCATGGAGAGGAACCATGATTTCGGTCAGAATGTTAGATGTCATTGAGATTTGCTGTTTAACCTTCACGCAGCTACCATGGAAAAGTGCAAATTCAATCAGAAGTGGTTGGACAACAGAAATGTTGCTTTGCAGTTGAAATCTGTTGAAGGGAAAGGAAAAAAAAGCCCACTGTATTTTTTGCAAGACGTCTTTAAAACCTGGAATAAAATCTGTGGAATCCCATATGAAGTTTGGGAAACACAAAAACGCTGCGAAAAGCCTCAAACAAACGTCCGTCATTTCTCAGTTCTGGTTGGTCGTACCACAGACGATAATCCTTTCAAATACAGCCAGTAACGTGATTGTTAGCAGTAGGCCTACAGTCAAATTGCTGTCCTTATGTATTTTTTGCATGGGACGTTGTTGTGAAATTGGTCATAAATTGAATTCGAAGTGGCATTAAAAAAAGTCTTAAGTCTTAAATTGAACTTGCTGAAACCTGCAGCTACCCTGCCTTACACCAGTGGCTGCTGGGCCTCCACAGGAGGAATGTGAGTGTTGATGTCACTGAGATCAATGAGATGAGCTAGCTAGCAACTAGCCGCCCGGTTGACAACGTGTGAGCTTTCCAGGGCAATGGAACTATACGCTGTGCGTTGGGGCGGGCAGGTCTGTTATCCGTCTCATTACTGTGACCCACCCCTGGCTCTCATGTCTGGTTGGGACACGGGACATGTTTTTCCCCTACAAATAATATATTACCGAAAGGCCACATCTGTGTTTTGTCACATTGATGAACCCCTGTTAGGTGTTGAGAAATGGTTACCGGCAAGCCAACGTCAACACGGGTGGAACTACGGTGGTTTGGCCAGACCCCGCTGACCGCGCCTATATGGGAATCTTGACCACTCTGTCTCACCCTGCTATGCAAACAGTTAACTCTCCAATTAAAGGCTGTTTTAACAGGTGCCGGCATAAGGCCACACCGCCTCGTGCACACACTTAAATCTAATAATCCAGACCAATTTATCCATAAACCTGTCCCGAGAGAAGGGAAACAGCCATTTCCTCTTGGCTGTATCAAAACCAAACACCACCACCGCCCCCCAAGCTTTACACCCTCGTGCTTGTGCGTGCGTGCGTGCGTGTGTGTGTGAGAGTGAAGGGGTGAAGGGTCAGTCGATGGTTTCCGGTTTTATCCGTTCAAACAGCCTGTTGGGTGAATTCCTCCTGAGCCGTCCAACCTGGGGTCACGGGGGAAGTCCCTGGCTGTCCGTCAAATTGTATTTGTCACATGCTTCGTTAACAACCAGGTGTTAATGACAGCCTGCCTATTGGCCAGTCAAAATGTAAAAGGGAGGGGTGGAAATAAATAAAAAGATACAAAATGGCACACAGAATATGTATGTATACTGTATAAACCGTGATAACTAATAACAAAGACACAATACACGGTGATAGGAATAACAATGACTAGGCTATGTACACGGACTACCAGGCCAGATTCCATGTGCAGGGGTACAAGATAGGCCAAAACTAATCATCTGTAGCAGTAGCAACAGCAGCATATTGTGTGTGTTTGTGGGCCTTCCCAAAGAGACCGCATGATGGGACAAATTCAGAAACTTTTCAATATTTTAAATGATTTAAAATCGTTAAATTATTTTTTGTGTTTTGTAACAGTCTTATGACTTTGAGGTAAAACCTGTTACTGGGCAATTCTTTGGGCTCAGAGTAATAGAACTAATTACATTCTATACAGAAAGCTGTAGAGAGCTCCTGTATTTCGATGAATCGTCTGAAGAGCATTGGTGTTCTCTGCTGATCATCCATGCTGTTGGAGGTTTGTCTCATTGTTTGTCTGGCGCTTAACTCCGTCATGACACTCTTGCTTGAGGACTGTGTTTTTTGAGTCTTCACCATTCCTGCACTCCGGCATTACATGCATTAGTTACCACTGCCCCCGCTCTGCCTGCCAAACAGATCCCCAAACACAAGCAGCGTGATGACAGGAGAGATGAGGGTTTTTTTTTTTTTCCTGCCACGGCTTGCCGCGGGGGCGGAGGGCCCTAGCCTGGTTGAAAACCTGCCGCCGCTCAAAGCCACCCGACTGCGCCCCCTGATATCAAAGGCGGGAGGGCGGGCCTCTGACTGTTTGAACAGGTGATTCCCATTTAGATCTCCCGACCCCTTTGGCAGTGTATCAGGTAGTCAGGCAGACGGGCGAGTCGTTTTATTCTGTTCGTAGTGGAATGTTACTGTTGTTTATGAGTGCCGTGGTTCAGACAGGATTCCTGGTTGAGGATGCACTTGGTGATTCTGAGTTCAATCAAATGTAGTGATTCTGTCAGATGTTTGCACAACAGGAGCATTTCGTTATAATATTTTAGCTTTTATTGTGAAACTTCAACTCTCATTGTCTTAAATGGAGGATGCGCTAAAAGTGTGTTTTGGCATTCCAGAGCATGGTTAGTCGGACAATGACCCAGAGTATGTGCCCTTAGATTTGGGGTTAATTTCCGTCATGTGGTGGAGCCAGTCGTGTCTGGTCTCTGGTGATTGCAGTGGGAGGATCCAGAAGGGTGTGAGGGCTCCCAGAACCCTTCTGGGGTCAGGGTGTGATTTGGGTCACTTCCTGTAACACTTCCTGGCTGATGTGGGGGCGCTACCGTGGTGGTAATTCTAGTTGATTGGTGGTCCTCCTTGTTACACCCGAGGCACAGCCATTCTCCCAGTGATTGTAGGAGAACCTGGAGGTGCTCAATGTCCTGCGACCTTTGAGTTGTGTTATTGAGGACAATTTGTCACGTGACCTTTTGTGTTGTTATTTCAGATCATTTGTCATGTGATCATTGTGGTGTTTAAGATAATTCCTGTGTTGTGATAATGTCTGTGTTGTGATCTTGGTATTGTCTGTCAGTGAAGATGTTTAAAACTCAGTCCTCATCATGCCTAGAAGTACATGCTCCTTTAAATTGCAACAAAAACTCACCGTGACCTCAGTCTTTCTCCCCTTCTTTTAGCGGGGTACAGAGGGCTTCTGGAAGTCTGTGGCCCGCCATGTCCCCAGGGAACCCACAGAGATGCGCATCCTGAACCCCTACTTCATCCAGGAGGCTGCCTTCCAGTTCATCGGCCTGCCGCTCAACAACGGTCTGATGGGGAAAGGGGTTAGTGACGTTATATAATTATCAATGTATAAAAAGTGTTAGCATTTGGGATTTTCTGGGGTGAAGTAGGAAAAGTTTCATCTATCGTCCCGTCCACATGCTCTCTCTGCCTATCAGGCGCAGTGGTGTCAGGAGGTTGCGCTTGCCCAACCAGACAACAAGCTCTCACGTCAACGTTAGGAGGTTTTTCCATGGATTTCTCCACCGTTTAATGAGTGAAGTAGGGGTGAAGATAGGATTCTGTAAGCAAACGTCTCACACGACAAAAGGCAGGTACTGCCCTAATATCAGCAGTCTCGCACACGACAAAAGGCAGGTACTGCCCTAATATCAGCAGTCTCGCACACGACAAAAGGCAGGTACTGCCCTAATATCAGCAGTCTCGCACACGACAAAAAACAGGTACTGCCCTAATATCAGCAGTCTCACACACGACAAAAGGCAGGTACTGCCATAATATCAGCAGTCACACACACGACAAAAGGCAGGTACTGCCCTAATATCAGCAGTCTCACACACGACAAAAGGCAGGTACTGCCCTAATATCAGCAGTGTCACACACGACAAAAGGCAGGTACTGCCCTAATATCAGCAGTGTCACACACGACAAAAGGCAGGTACTGCCCTAATATCAGCAGTGTCACACACGACAAAAGGCAGGTACTGCCCTAATATCAGCAGTGTCACACACGACAAAAGGCAGGTACTGCCCTAATATCAGCAGTCTCACACACGACAAAAGGCAGGTACTGCCCTAATATCAGCAGTCTCACACACGACAAAAAGTGATGCAACATGCTGGTGGAGTCATGGGCCAACCTTGCGGTCATTACCAGAGTTTCTGACACACTTCAGGACTCAAACTCCAACATGGTTCCAAGTAGAAACCCTGTTCCTATGACAACCTTGGCAATGCAGCACCTTGCTGTCGCAGGAAATGTGACTACATTGAAGCAGTTCTGCCAAACATCTCTTTGGGTCAAGCCTCTGGAACCCAAGTTAATAGGACGATTTAAATTAGTGTTTTGCTAATGTCCACCGAAACCTTGCTCTCCAGTCGCTGCAATGGATAAACCTCCAGATCCAGAAGAAGGGAGAGATATTCTGGTCAACTTTATCTGTTATTTTTTTTACATTACTATTCTTTAGGTTTGGTTTTAGTGTGTGCTAGAACAATTATACACCATGTTTTCATTTGTTATAGTCTGTTGTCGACTTAGCATGACTTAGTATAGGTAGTCACAAGACCTACAATTGGGGAGTTAAAGAAACCGATCATTCTTAATGCTGCATATTGCAATTCGTTTTATTAGAAATAAAGGAACCGGTTATGGTGGGAAGATAAAGCTTCAGATGTATCGCTCCAATAACTCCTCTACTTCAATGTAACTGTGTTAGTTTTTGAATGGGGACGTCAGATGAGGTTGCATAATTTGGGCTGCCACAGTGTCTGCCGGTTTTCGTCTCTCCTCGGCACGCAACTAATCAATCAAACTCATTGATTAGCTTCAATTGGCCTGTTACCTGGTTTAGCGCCTGGTTGATCAAAGGAAACGGGTCAGATAAAGACCAGGAGATGCTGTCACCGTGCAGTTAGGGAACAGTGCAACAAACCGCCTCAAACGGCCGGTGAAGTTCTCCAGAGGAGAGCCGGGGAGAGGGGGGGAAGGGACCTGGCTGCTAACAGAGGTTAGGGGGTCGGTATGGGCTACCAGGACTGTACCACCGGGACAC
>JACXGI010004176.1:42911-55869 GCA_016801175.1 Esox masquinongy
TGTGTGTGTGTGTGTGTGTGTGTGTGTGTGTGTGTGTGTGTGTGTGTGTGTGTGTGTGTGTGTGTTTCCAGGGAGGGGGGCATAAGCTACACCTGCCCTGAGGGCTCCAAATCAGGGTAATCATTTAGAGGGGGGCCGCCTGGCCTCGTCACATCTCCTCCCCATTAGGCCCTGGGCTTTGAGGAAGTGGAGGTCTGCCCTTTCAGACTGCTGTGTCATTGTGGGGGTGCGTCTGTTTTAAGCAAATTGTTAATCATGCTCCGCTCAATACGAGTTAACGTATCTGGCCCCGAACTAACCCATGAGCCCAGGGGGAGTCAGGTACTGCTGAGATACTGGAAGGAGAAGGTCAAATAAACCATGTACACATCTCACTTTGTATTGGACTATTCAACGCTTGTTCATACTCCTTCACCAAGACATTCTCTAACGTTGTATCTAATTATTGGGAGGTTTTACACCGGCAGGCTACGCCAGTGTTTGGAAAATGACATCCACTCATGTTTACATCAGTTTCTGATACAGCCCTCCACTTTCAGAGGAAAGGGTTTTGGCTCGTTGTCTAACTGTCATCTGCTAATTATGCTTTGTTTCTGTAATGTTTCTCAACATAAGATGCGCTATAAACCAGACTGGCTGACCACTGTATATTTTAAACAGTACCAACTGGGTGCTTCCAACCCTTATTTCTATTGGCTGAAAGCCATGGTATGCAAGCAATAAGGCACGGGGGGTATGGTATATGGCCAATACACCACGGCGAAGACAAGACGCATCATGGAATCTCTGGACACAGCTGTTGTAAATTGGCCATATACAGTATACCAAACCCCTGAGATGCCTTATTGCACATATACCACGGCTATCAGCCAATCAGCATTCACCCAGTTTATTAGAGTCCATATACCGTAGGTATGATGCAGAAGTAGATGTATTTTTTGTGTTGGTAACCAGCTGATAATGGCAATAATGCACCTTGTTTTGTTTGGTGTATGGCTAATGTTCCACTTATATCCCCTAGCCATGAAATATTTTGCCCATATAACTCAACCCCCTGGGGCCTTATGAGGGTACAGTACACTATAAAGTGACATGGCCACCTCTACGCTGCTGTTTTCCAGAACATTCCAACCCTCGGAACGGTGGCCATTACAATGGCGCTTCATAACTGTGACGAAGTGGCAGTGGCCGGCTTCGGGTATGACATGAACAAGCCCTACCTCCCCCTGCACTACTACGAGAAAGTCAAGATGTCTGCCATCAAAGAGGTGTGTGCCCTGTTTCATTTAAAACAACCATGCTTGGATGCGTCTCAAATCGAAACTGTTGGGGAGAAAATATATTCTCAGTACACAAATCCATTTTTCAGCCTTATCCAGTGTTTTCAGGTTAGTGCAGATGAGAGCAAGGTGAATACATGGTCTCTCTACACCTGTTAGACCCTCCACCGACCTGTGTAGTGTTATTTAATGTTCTGTGCCTTATCACTGGGTCTCACTTCCCATTCCTTTCAAATACAACCAGAAAACTGATCTGGAGGCGGAGTTACCTGTGACTCCTCCCCTCCTCACTGCATCAGTGTTCCATTATTGTCACTCGTTTTCAGCTGTATCTGGTCCAGTGTAAAGTAAAGCCTAACATGGTTGTCTGTAGGAGTCCACATGCATGTGCGTTCAAGCATGCTTCCGCTGTCATCCTCTCGCTAACCTGACTCATTATCCCCGGAATGTCGTTGTAAATCCCAAACGGCAAGGCCTAAAGACTCGTGCTCTGGCCTTCCCTGCTCTCCCTGGCCTGTGGTGAAACGGTGAAACCCAAGCCCTGGTCGGCGTGGTTCCTTGTGTGTGCGTCATCCGTCACAGGGTCGGGGCCAGGCCGACACAGACGGGCCTGTAGCCCTCAGGAGAGTCTCTGCCTCACAGCCTGGACTCGGGCAGGGCCCTGGGGCAGGTGTGGGGCCCGGTTCAGCCCAACCCGGCCTGGCCCTCCCACTCTATTGCCCTAGGGCCCCCCCACAGGAACCTCAGGCTCTGGTTACACACTCGGCTCAGGGCCCAGAGCACCGTGGGAGGGAGATGGGCCCGGTGTTGCTCCATACACTCAGTACACACATTCGGCAAGGCTTTTTAAACCAGTCCAAAGTGCCTTGTTTTAATTCAGTCCTGTGTAGCATTGATAACCCCAATGTATCCTTCATAGGTGGTGGATCCGTGTCTTTGAACCCAAGTGTCATCTGACCTAAACATCTGACAGTGTCTGTTTGCCCCACCCCCCACCCCCCAATTTTTGTTCCCCTTCTGCCTCCACAGTCGTGGACACACAACATATCCAAGGAGAAGGAGTTCCTGCGCAAGCTGGTGAAAGCCAAGGTCATCACTGACCTGACCAACGGGATCTGACTCTAACCCTCACACAGGTTTGCCTTTTCCCAGAACAACTACAGAACAGAGGACGCTGGGTACGAACCTGGGTGGTGGCGCGAGGACCCTTGAACCCCCTCCCCCAGGAGGTCTGCACACTGCCTGAGTTTTTCTTTGGAGGATATGTAGGCGGACGGCGTGGTGGAGAGATGCGCACACGTGCCTTCTGACCCAGAGGCTCTCTGACACCAGGAGGGACATTGTGCCTGGATCCAACCTCTTTAACCCCACAGTCCACGGACGATTCAACAACCGCGTTTACGCTTCAATACCCCTGCCTGAGTGAATGAGCGGTGTGGACGAGGATGAAGAGTGACAGCGCGGGAGAGGGACAGAGGGACAGACGGTCACAGTAGTGCCAAACGTACCTCGTTACACAGGAGGGAGGAGACGCCCTCCCTCTCTACTGCCTGAATGTATTAACTCTCACATTGTAAATATCAAAGATTTATACCGTGCTTTTTAACAAGCTGCAGCCACCCTCCCCATTGTCCGTGGTCTCGTTACGGCCCACACAGTCGAGCCTCCCTCCATCCAGACTTCCTATTGTACACATCCCCTCTCAACACTACACAAGGACGGTTGGAAAGGTCCACATGAGAAAATACTATAATACCATGGTATAATATCATAGTATTACTATGTGTATACTACAGTGTTTACTGACTAATCTGTAGTACGCACTGAAATATAAAGTTAAGGAAGTGTTCTGGCCGATGTTACTGTAGTATTCAGTATCTGTTTAATCTTTGACATACATAAGTCGTTGTCGAGGCAACAGGATTAACTCTGAAAGACCTAATGATCATGTAGGTAGGGTGGGAGCTGCTTCTCTATGATCAGTCGGGTCCATGCTTTGGATGGAGGTTGCTAACTCATGGGTGCACATGTCTGGACATTTCGCAGTGGGTAGGATGATATAGTTTACAGTGTAATTGTGTAGCTGGCACTAAACCATCGTTAAAGGTGTGTAGTACAATTATCTACATTATACCAGCAAGTACTATAGTTAATACTGTAGTATTGCAGTATGGTAGAAGGCATAATTGAGGAATACTTCAGTGGTGGTCAAAACTATAGTATTTGTAGTAAACTTTTTTTTTGTTTTATTTTTTCATGTGGGGGCCTTTTCTAAACCCTAAACTCTCACAGTCATCTCGTTTATATCAGCACACTTTATTGAAGCCAACCTGTGCTTTTTAAATGATCGTTTCAGATTTTAATATCCGGGAAGACAAGAACGCTGAAATATTATTTTTATTTATTTATTACTAAGATTTGGCTCAGAATTGGTGTGCCTGTTTCAGTTGTTTTCTCAATAATTTACTGTCGGTTATATATTCATTGATGAGCCCCCAGTGTTTTCACGGTATCTCTGGTCAACTTTCAGATGAAGTCCTAACAAATCAGTATTAGAGCGGCTCATTGGTTGAGAACTACATTGATCCTGTTCTTTCAGTAGTGTTACAGAAGACTGCGCTTTTACAGTACTTCAAAAAAAGTCCAAATTGCCCACTATTGCAGTAAAATAACCATTAAAGGAATATTGGGATGTGTTTTAGTAAAACAGAAAAATTGTTTTATATTTTAGAGGGTTGCAGTCAGTCATTGATGGTATTACAACATTAATCCGTCTTTAAAAATGTTTTCCCTGTTTTGGTTTTCATGTTGGTAATATGATATGAGAAGCTGACTGGTGCCAAGTGTATCTGCTAAAAGCCCATTTAGTAATTTGTTACAGTTCAAACAGTGTTTAGGAGTTGCTCTGTTGGTTTAGTGTTATGAGATGAGGCGCCACGCTTTGATTAGAGCCTCCTTCGCCATTTCCCCTCAACTTGATCAGGAATGTCAGTGTCTGATGTGTATTTTATTTTGTTTTTTGAAACTGAATACGATTATCAGCGTTTTTATGGAAATGGTGGATTTTTAATTCAGTTGAGTGGGAATTTTTTTGTACCTTTTTTGATGATAATTTGGTGGCTCTTGTTGCTTTATTTTTACTGCTTTTATGGAGCGTCTGCACGACCAGTGTATTCACTACTTTTTCTGTTTGTCAGTCAGCATTTAGGGTTGTGTTCATTGCGCAAATCAATAGAAGAACATGCACTAAAACATTTCTTTTTGCCAGGACCTCAAATTCCAAATGAAAGTGTTTCCTTTGTGTGATCAAATGAACACAACCCCTTTTGAAAGGCCTTGCTGTTAGGCTCCATCAACAGAAATTGCTCCCTTGTGTTTTTATCCAAAGAACAACAAGGAGGAATAACTCTGCTGACCGTGTTTAACGAAATGGTTCAGCCTTTCAGGTATGGGACCCAGCGTACGACTCACTGCGAAGGTACAACAAACAGCTCACCAATGCCCAGTACACAGTAGGAGCCCTGGCTCACGCCACCTTCCAGGGCAGACCGAGGTCTGACCAAGCACGATATCAAGCCGGGAACAAGGTGATCCTACACGTTTTGCCCTCTTTACAGGGTTGGAGTCAGTTCCATATCCCACAGTTTAGTGTCTTTTTATATATATATATATATATATATATATATATCTTGAATTTAAAGGTTTTTATCATGCGTTTTGTGATTGTGATGGCGATGGTGGGATTGTGTGAGTCAGTAGTGCATGGCTCACAGTCAAACCCATGCAGGACCTGGCACCCTTACATCTGTGTCGGGGGAGCATTTTCGACCAAGGGGGTTTTCAATGAATACTTTTATTCTGTATCCTGGATTGGACATTAATTTAAATAGAACTGACTCAACTCTGTTTTTAATTTTGTTTTGTTTGCCTGGTTACTTAGCGGAACGTTACTATTAGGACTGGATATGACAATGACATCATGCAGGAAACCAATCATTACCTTGACCTGACCAGTCAATCACGGACAAGCTCGTTATAGATCAAATCACAGGTGTTTTACTGTTTTATATATTATATATCAAGACTCTGTCCTATCTGCAACTTGTTAATAAATACGTTGACACTTTGGTCGCTTTGTAAGGTGACTCATTGTGTGTGTGCGTGTGCGTGTGCGTGTGCGTGCGCGCGCGTTCGTACGGAGGACTGTCAATGTGGCATCTATGGCTTGCAGGCAACCCTCTGCAATTATGTATGGCCTTACACTCTGTCAGGGTTGGGTGTCTGTTCTGTACACCCACACTATTACTGTCTGTTATTCTGTTAGAGGACTCCACGGGAAATGTACAGTTAAGTTGAAGACTATCGACCCTGGCTCCTACTGCTGAGAAACAGGGAAAGGCTTTCCAATCCCCTATCCACTCTGCTTCCTTTCCTGTGCGCTCTTGGTCTTTTTCACCTGCAAAACCCTTATGAGGATCGAGTTGCATCTCAGTGGCCCTGAGGGACACATCCAGACCAGGACACACACAATGTTGCAGTGATTATTCTAGAAACACAGGATATCTGTAGGACTCACCATTCTGTGTATATCCAGACTGGAAAAGAGAAAGTTGGGCTGCTGGTGGAATGGCCCCGATTTGGACTTAAAGGTAAACTGCAGTCACATGATCACCCCATCGAGATTGCCAAACTCCTCCAAATTCTCATTTTTAAAAAAGTGGTCTGTCCTTGTCTAAAAGTGACCTCACCCTGTCTCAGACCAATCACCACCAATCCCAGTCAAAATCGGGTTCAGGTGTGCAGCAGGTTGTTTGGGGCGGGGGATGCACTGTTCTGTTTTAGTAGACTAGAATCAGATGTTGCTCTTCCACATTTTTTATTGTTTTTAAACCTCTAAACCGTTGATTTGTTTGCAAGGTGGAACTTTTCAGCTGGAAAGATGTGGCCAGAGTGCTGCTTTAAGTTGACTTGACATGCTGCAGAAAATGAAAACAGCAGAAATGCCCTGACATAGGCCAAAGAAATTCCACTAATTTCTCTTGGACTGTTATTAGGCCTTTTTACTATGTAGGCAGTGCCATTACACAAGTTACAACTGCTTTTCACGCTGCTGACAAAACAGACCACCTGTCACTAACCGTAGACAGAATGAACAGTGGTATGACAATTTTGTTTGTATCCCCTAATTCCTTCAAGTTAAAAGGGCAGATGATTTCAATTTATTGACTGTGGGAACACTTGTGTTTATAAGCTTTCATTTGCTGCCATATGTTTTTGCGTTCGTCTCCAGTGATCATAATGGTGAATAAAACCACAGTAAATCATCCTCTAAAAAACCCCTTTCTGAACCTCGACTAATTTAAACTCATCAACTAGTACGCAGGGAAGAAGGGTGAAGGGACATTATTTTGTTCCACTCAGAATTGACAGGTTTGCTTTACCTTGCCGTGCACAAATATGGTGGAATTAAGCTTGTCAAGGTTCACGTACACTGTGTAGACGCGCCTCAATGAGTAACGGTCTGAATCAGGCGCTACCTCATCCTTAAACTCAAGGTCAGGATACACTTGGAGGAAAGCACCGAGGTCCATTTACACTTGCTTGGCTTGTTGAATGGTGAGGGACGCTGTGGTCCCTTTTAAAGGCCACTGGTGCTCTGCCCCATCCTGTTGTTAATAGGGTGCTAGCAGCCTCGGCCCGTCACTCTGCTGGCCGCCAAAACCCCTTCTCAGACTTAGCCGACCTCACGACCCCCCCCCCCCCGGTGGGCCCAAAAAGAGCTCCAGCGCCTGGCGGTGAATACGTGCCTGAGGCAGCTGGGCCGTCTTGACCCGTTCTGTCCGTTTGGACAAGAACTGCGCCTGCACCCCTTCAGCGGACTCTGCTTTCATTCTCGGCGACAGGTTCTGCACTCCGCCTCCTCTCCACGGGCTTGGAATAGGAAAGCTGTGAAGCCCAGGCCGAAACCTAAACTCCTTGTAAAAAGTCAAGAACGTGCGCACATGGAGAGGAGAACAACATCCGACTTACAGTCCGTTAGTTTCCTTTCTATCCTTCTGCCATTCCCTATTTCCAACTGTAATTACAGCCCGTTCTCTTTGAAACAACTCTCAACAGATTTGGGAGCCTTCCTCCCAGGAATTTGCACCAATTCATTCAGATTTTTGTCCACAGTGCTCTTCCAACCAGGATATCAAATGGATTGAAGGACTCCCCGCCTTGAGGCATAAACAAACGCGTGGCCCTTGGGCACTTGCCCTTCTAGCCTGGTCAATATTCTATGACAGTGGTTCCCAACCAGAGGGAACCTGGGATACTTCAGGGCTACTCCAGGAAGAGAAATATTCAGTAGTTTGGGAACCACTGTAAATGTCCCATTTTGGGCTGTATTTGTAATGCATTATTTGTATGTGAATAGTCTATAAGTAGAATCATTATCATACCTCAGTTAACCTTGAGATTCCATGTTTGGGCACGTATTGACACACACGATGTAGTACACAATTTTTGGGAGTGCATTTTGGTTTGACAGCACCACTTTTACAAGTGGCCAAGAATTGCAAAATTCAGCTTTAACAAATTGACATAGTTGTCATCTAATTTGTAATGAAATTGAACTGTTGTGCACAACCACATTTCAAAATTCCACCTGGTCATTTCTGTTAGTTTAACTCTCAGTAGTAAGTTGAGGCCCCCCCCCGAAAAAGTGTTTTGAGGAGCAGGGGGCCATAAGCAAGCGCTTTATGACTGGAGCCAGGCCTGCCCTTCAGAAGCAGACAGAAACATCTGGAATAGTAGCCTCGTGGTATCCTGTCAATACTAGAACATTCAATACATACCATTGCAGTGGACACAGCAATAACCAGTTTAATGCCTTTAAAAACAACTTAGCAGGTATTTGGGTAAAACAAAAATATACGAAGTCACCGGGCTGCTTTTCATTGCAATCTGATTCCCCAATGGTGTGGTGATAAACATGGTGGGATTACAGCCTCGCTAACAAAACCATATGCCTGGATCGTACTGTCTCTTTGCATAAACACTGCCATACCAAGCCCTGAGAGAGTGCATGCTTGTAATATAGTTTTGAAAAAACTGAAAGGGCATTGAACTAAATACAGTTTGGGTTTTGAGTGAATTCGATGGAAGTTCCCACTTTCCCATTTGATAAGGGAAAACAAACTGGAACAGGAAAGTTGGACAACACCCACTGAGAAAAGAACCCTTTGGGGAACAGGTGAAATGAAACTGGAGAAACCAACCGGGAACCAAATTCTCTTAAAAAAATCATCTCTCACATCTGGAGGGTGCCCCCCACTCTCAGACCCCCTCCATGCTTCTCCTCCCCCATCCGGGGCTTGGACAGACCCCCCATCCTGTCTGGAAACAGGGTGGGACACTGTCAGGTCCAATGGGCTGCACGTCCATCTGGTAACTGTGGAAAATCCTCTGGACACCCCCTTGCTGAGCAGTACAGGGACTTCTTCATTTATGCGGTAATGAAGTATGATATTAATCTACAATTTATGTCCGACTGTATCCAAAAGGCAAGTCCTTATGAAAGTCCTAATGAAGAATCCTTTGAAAATGTAAAGCCATTCCTGCATTATCTGAGGTATGCCAGCTTCCCAACCAAGTCCTGGGATTAATTTCCTTACACATGTCGACTCCATAAATAAGCAGCCGCCAGCCAAATTGGGTACACTGTGTTCAAAGGGGGTCACAAAGGTGGAGAACTCCTGTGTGCTGGAGCGAGTAGCCCTCTTAACAGGACAATGGCTTCCCTTCGCTGCTGGCGGGCGAATTGTTGGCTGTTTCGCAACAACAGTACTGTCATTATACAACACTTCAGACATCTTAGGGGCTTCTGCCTTACAATTAACTATTTGCAGCATGTAATGGAATGTCTGTGGAATAAATGTGTTTAAAAGTGTGATAGGCTTTAGAAGGGGGCATGTTCTATATCTTCATTACAGTTTGAGTGCAGGATGTTTGTCAACGCAGGTTGAGTCAGAATGTCATGTTTATGAGTGGTAAGGAGTGACGTGTTTGTTTAACACTTTGCTTTGTTCTACTGCCAATTCAGTTGTCGGGAGTCATGTCATTCATCCAAAACCTTCGTTGACAATAACACTTCTGACTGCTAGTCCCGGGAGCACTGGAGGATGCGGGGCTAGTGAGTTTACTGGCCGCGGTTTCACATGTTGACCTTGTTCTCTTTGGATGGGAGTGGATGGGGGAAGCAACATTTTGGCACAGCATTAAGGTGTGTGTGTACTTGTGAATATGTTTAAGTGAGGGTGTTTTTAAACTGTGTTTTGCGTGTGCCTCAGTGAGTTGTTTATGTGCTCAAGGGACTTAGCAAAGGGTGTACACACATCTGTGCTTGGAAGCCATACACACTACTACTAAGTTCATTAGCATCTGTCAAAGTAATTGCTTGGCCCCTGGTCACATAGCGGGAACTGCTCGTGTCGCCAGCTATGCATCTCAACGCACATTCCTAGCATTAACAATGCAAGGCCCTGACGGCACAGCTTTAAAATCACCTCCCAGAAAACACGTACAGCTTTGTGACATGTACATTCTTTTGACTGACTGTTTCCGGATTCACGTTGTCAGACACCACTGTCAAGCTCCTCCTCAGAAAGCTTTGAAAGTATCAGCCTTTGTTGTTATGATGTTATTTATGTCCCTCTTTCAGATGGGAAATGTACCCAGGCAACGGTTTCACACACCCGCTCATGACTGGGTCTGTCTGTGAGGGTTGCCCAGAGAGAGGGAGATGTCCGTGGGGTAGAGGACGCCCCAGGGCACTCTGGCGCAGGTCCAGTGTGCTCTGCAGGTCCCACTGGTTGCTGAACCTGCCAGGAGGTGCCATGCAAATTCCTGCGCACCGCGCTCAGCTGTGTGTATTGTTACCCGGTTCTATTAATAGGGAGTGCGTGGTGGGGATCCTCCCCTGTGTTTGTCTCTGCCCTGTGTTTGTCTCTGCCCTGTGTTTGTCTCTGCCCTGTGTGTGTGTGTGTGTGCCTGCCTGCCTGTGTGGTGAGGAGTGCACGGAGAGCAAGGTGCTGTTTGCCCATGTTTTGTGCTCCCCGGTGTTTGCCCTGGAGGGAGGGACACAGCTGGAAGGCCCACTGGGCGGGGGGTGGAGGGAACTGAGGCTGGCAGTGGGCTGGGGGGGGGCAGTCCCTGCGTGCCGTGCGGTGCAGCCTTGAGCCTGGGCCTGAAGAATGTCGGGCAGGCCCTTTATAAAGGAATCTCTCTCCAACATGTTGGTTGCAGCCGTCTCTGTGATATCCTGTAAAGGAGGCCCGTCCATGACTATGCAAACATGGAGAAGGGTGGCAACCCTGACTGGGTGTTGGTGTACTTGGTCCCTTGTTGGTGCATGAAATATGTAAGAATGCAGTGAAATCCCTCACAGTTATGGGGCAGTGAGTGTACACAGTTTGGGGAGTTTGCAGAAGGGGCCAATTGTAGAAGAACGGGCATCAAAAAATGTGCAGCACTCCTACTATTGTTTCTGCTGAGAACGTTTTTTTTTTGTCAACACCGACAATTGGCTAAACATTTACAGAGTAAAACACACACATACAAAAATTATAGTTATTTGATGACAACTTCAGTGCGCGCTCATTAATACATGTCTGAGACGTATGCGGACCGGCTGGAAAACTCATGACTCTTAAGAGAGTCAGTGCTTTCTGGTTTTAGAGCGGCGTGGTGGACCAGCCTCCCGCGCTTCAGTGTTGTGTGGTGTGAGCTCGAATAGATACTAAAAAGTATCTGAATATTGGATCCCTTTCAGTTCTAAATATGTGGAAAATGCTATACAACAATCGATGGGATAGCCTGAAATTATGATTCAGAGTTGTTAATAGTTGCACTGTAAACACAAATGGTATGACGCATGGAGATGAAACGTAAAAAATGCATTTATCCTCATTTGCGGACAAGTGGATTTGGTCGCGCGCCTGTGGCAAAGAGAAACTGAGCTATATGCTATGAAAAACCGGTACCAAAGAGGAAAAAAAGCTCTTAAAACATGAACGACAGCGAGTTGCAAGGTCTGGGTCACTTCGAATGACAAACGCCGTAGCCTACACGTTTCAAAACCAAGTTGCAGGGGTTCTATCCAAAAAATCGAAAGTGTATCTTGGAAAGGTTTATTTTACATTTTATTGTGGATATTGTCATCCAATAGCCTAAAGGATATGCGTGTTCCTGGCGAATTGTTTAATTATTTATTAGATCAGTGTTTGGAGGCAAGACTGAGCAAGTCATTAAAGGTAAGGGCGAACTTAATTTGTAATACATTTTTAATCTCTTTCTTTGACATAGGTTTAGAGATGAGTCCTAAATGTAAATGCATCTGATATGAAGCGAATAACCTGTAACTCATCTTTCATGAAACGCAGCATACAGTAGACTATCTTCACTATGTTTCTATATTCTTTTAAAGAAAAAAGTACTGCGTTCATGTAAACCATGTTAGAATTTAAGTATTGTTTTACATTTTCACAGATTCAAATATTAACGAAATTTACTTAGGAGATTTAAATTTGACTCGTTTGACCCAATACATTTGTGACAGTGTATGCCTACAACATATATATTTTGTTAATGTGGATAATTGTGTACAGTTCCACTTTTGATGTAATTACAGTTATGTTCTCATATTCTGTTCCCATGCAGGTTGAAACTGATAGGATTTTGTGGAGAGAAGAGAAAGGCTTGGCCGCGTAGAGGGAGGCGCCTTCCGCGCTCTCCAGAAACCGAAGTCTTTGAAGAGGTTTTTTATTCAAAGAGGACATACACTGAAAAGTTGGACGCTTGAGAATTATGAGCGTTTGAAGGACATTGTTGAGTTGATTTTCACCGCTAAGACATGCTCCACATCCGACCTGAAGCCAGAGGGGGGAAAGGGTCCAAGCTCTCCGGAGCGCGCGCTGACTGGACTAATACGCATGAAATCTCTGGTAAGTAACGCATCATTTAATCTTGAATTCAACAAAACTATTATTTCTGTATGAAATAATTCATGTAAATTACAAGGGACATGTAATTCTTCAAATGATTTAAGACATTCTTTTAATAATATACATGCATTATATACGTGCACGCGTGACTGTCAGTCGCTTTGAAATCCACAGTCCAGTCCTTACCTGCCATTAGTCATTCCCCTTGTCTTACGTGTTTGCTATGACAACAAATAAATGGCATGGTTTAATGCTTTCTTTTCACATCAGCTGCTTTTGTTGTCTAAAACTTTTTTCGCTCACACCTGCCAGGTGGCCTGATTTGTCGACTTGCCAGATTTCTTTGATGAAGGCATACTGAGTCTTTCTGTCATACATGTTTGTCTGATATTCCCTGAATTTATAAACTGATTGATCACTATAGGCCTTATATCGCCAATATGGCCTCTTCATCGTTCTGCCTTTCAGACTCAGCCAAGTAATTCTTGACCTATGTCTCAATTCCTTATATGGCCCGGGCATCTCTAAGTAAATAATGGTGGTCGTGAAGTCTTAGTGTGTTACCCTCATCAGGGGTGGGCTGCCGTTTGAATATAAAAGCGTCCTTCACCCACATGCATGCTCATGTCAGTACCTGTGTCCCCCGGCATTAGTCCTACCTGCGGGGGGGGGGGGGGGGGGGGGGGGGGGGGG
>JACXGI010004177.1:7916-30269 GCA_016801175.1 Esox masquinongy
TGTGTGTGTGTGTGTGTGTGTGTGTGTGTGTGTGTGTGTGTGTGTGTGTGTGTGTGTGTGTGTGCGCGCGCGCGTGTGTCTGTCTGTCGTGTGTATGTTCATGCCCTGAGCGTGTCTGTTGTGGGATGTGCTTGGTTAAGCCCAGTAATTATGTGGCGTGTGTGTGTATGGACAGAATGCATGCTCCACGCATGTGTGTGTTTGGCACTCGGTGGTCTTTTGGTCGTTTCTCCTCTGTGATTACAGTGTGGTCCGAGGTCTGTGTGCCATCCGGTCCTCATAATAGCGCGAGAAGCTCCGGGGTCGACACCCCCAAACTCGACAGCGGCGCTTTGTGCCCCCGCTGACAATGGGAGGTCAGTCAATGACTCCCCCCCGGGCGTCTCACAGCCGGTTCAGTACCAGACCCAGCCTGGTGCTGCTTGGCATGGAGGAGGGGTCGTTGGCAGGACTTCACCCTGGTTGGCTGGCTGCCAGGGTACTGGACGAAGATGCCTCATCGTTTTTCATCCGCTGCCACCTCGTCCCCGGTTAAAAACAAAACAACTTTTATACACTTTGGACATTAGTAGCCCTGAAGGGTTTTTTCCACTTGGCCTGTTATGGTGACATTTGTTTTAACAAACGCGCGACACTGTTCAGACAAGACGCTGGTCCGACGCGTCAAATCTGACTGATGAATCCAGATAACGCTGAGTCGCTGACCCTAATACCACAAAGCCTCTTTTGTCGTGGACTTATTCATTGGGAGTGGGCCATACATATTTCATGTATTAAATGCTAAAATGCACTAAGACGTATGCTGACCCAGCATGCCGAGGGCTGTGTACTGTGGTTTCTGGTTTACACGACTGAGGTTGTGAGTGAAAGAAACGTGTCATATGGCAAGTGTGATTCTACTTGTTGTCCCTTCCCTGTTGCCATAGGAACTCCAGTTTGAGCGTCTGACCAGGGAGCTGGAAGAGGAGCGTCAGATCGTGGCCAGTCAGCTGGAGAGATGCCTGCTGGGAGCTGAGTCTCCTGGTGATGATGCTGCAAGCAGCAGGTAAAAAAAACAAACACACATACGCACACACACAGGAACAAACACACACACACACACACACACACACAGGAATATACACAAGGGATTATATTGTAAATGTAAATGTTGATGACTCTCTCCTCCCACTCTTCTTCCCTCTGTTCTGTCTCCACCCTCTTCACAGTGACTCATCAGAGAAGTCCTTTGCTTGGAGATCTGCAGGTAATCTCCTTCCCATATTCAAATGGGTTGGATGGGTGGATGATTTGGTTGGTTGGTGGGTCCGGCCGTCCATGGGTTTTGGGTTGCTGGGCCGCTCTGTCTGTCCACAGGTCGGTCAGTTTGTTTGTGGGCCAGTCTGTTCGACTGGCAGCAGACGGGTCGGTCATTTGATTGGTCAGTGGGTGAGTCGGTGGGTGGGTCCATGGGTGGGTGAGTCTGTGAGTGGGTGGGTCTGTGAGTGGGTGGGTCGGTCGATGGGTGGGTCCGTGGGTGGGTGGGTTGATCGGTGGGTGGGTCCGTGGGTGGGTCCGTGGGTGGGTCCGTGGGTGGATGGATCGGTGAGTGGGTCGGTATGTCCACCTGTCAGTCCGTGATTTACAATCTAAAAGCAAATCATGGAATCTGTTTTGATCTTGATGGCATTTTGTGGTTTTGACGTGACCACATCTTGGTGTTCTTCTGTGTGTCAGTAGATGCGTGCGGTACAGCAGAACACCGGGCTGCTGTGATGGACAGCTCCCTGTCCCCCTCTCGTCTCTTCAGAGCAGACCAGGGTCAAGGGTCACTGTACCTCCCTGAACCGGAGAGGGCATCCCTGCATGACAGTGAGGGTCTGATACTTTCTCCATCCTCTTTTTCATCCAAGTGTTGTTTTTTTTCTATTGCGAATTATCATTTTTAGGACTGGATGTAATCTACGCTGGCTGAGTCCTTTTGAGTTTACAGGAATGATTTGAAGTAAAAAAAAAAATGTACCGGAAATGCTTTCACTAAAAAGGCAGACATACTTTGAAAAAAGGAAGAAAGAAGATCCTTTGACATTAAAAAAGTAGCAGAATCACATCAAAGGAAAGCTGTTACAAATATACAGGACACAAGTAACGTAGTTAAGCTTGACCGATGTTATGTACCCATTAATGTCATTTGGCCATAAAAAGCACAGTATATATCCTAAACTAAGGAGGCGCAATACAGTCAAAAATATACTGCATTTAAATTGCCAAAATTCGTGACACGGCGTATTGATCACGAATGCACTGATAATATGAATGCATTATCACTGTGTTGCGGAGCAATGGCAAACCAAAAGTTGAATAAAATTCTGTCCTCGGCTTCCACTTCCTGATCATCATCCTCTCAACAACCCCCTCCGATCTCCTTTCCCGTCTCGCAGGGTCTGTGGCCCATATGACGTCGTACGCCGACAGCGGTTACCAGGACAGCAGTATGAGCTACTACAGTGTGAGCAGAGAGAACGTGGTTCTGTCAGAACCCAGACACGTGCTGTCAGGGAACGGGCCCAGGGGAAGCCCCAGTCACAGCAGGAGCGCCTGGGCCGAAGGACAGGCCTCCACACAGGTGAATAATGTACATTTCCTTTGGCATTTTTAAGCAAACCTGACGCAAGGTGCTCCCAATGCAATGTGGTGCAACTTCTTTGCCTTCACGGCGCTCTTCGTGTTATTTTCCAGGACGACTAGAAATGTGTTTCTTAAAATACATTTTCTGCCTGTGGTTCTGACCCCAAAAAGTTCTGGATCACTGTAAAATCCATTGAAATTTTCTATTAAAAATATCTGCTGCCTACAGCACTTAAATATCATAATGTAGACATAGCTAGAGTTGGTGAGAGCTTCAACAGTCACTTTGTCAGGGGTAGTCCTGCATTTAAATCTACCTGCCTGTTCCTGCAGCCAGCACTCTTCCCTATGCCACCATCAGAGCCCTCCTTTCAGCCAATAACACTGATATGAAGTGCAGAAGGAGTTGCATAACCTAGACCCTAATAAATCACCTGGACAATCTGGGCTCCTTTTTTTTCTGAGCATACCCTCACAAAAAATGGCCACCTTGCCAGTTCTTGACTATGACAACGCTATCTATAGGGTAGCCACTGAAAATCTCCTTAGATGTAATTTACTGTATTGCCACCTGCTAATTAATCTCAATTTTCCACTGCCAGTGACTAGAATGCACTGCAAAACACCTTTAATCTTGTCTTTAATCTTGCGTTTATAATCTAATAGTATTTAAAGTTGACCAGAGGTGTTACAGAATGAATTGGCTTTGTTTTTGTCTTTTATGTTATTGCTTTCTCAACTCCCCTGCTCCACCTGTTCTCCCCCCGCCCTCCAGGCCTCGGTGTCGGGGCGCGTGATGCGGAGGATGGGGTCTCTCTCCTCCCGGGGCCAGTCCCCGGTGTGCGGTGTGTCCCCCTCCCGCCTCTCCCTCCGCACCTCCCAGGGTGGCAGCGCCTACGGTTCGCCCGTCCTCACCGAGCCGAAGCCCCTCGCCAGCATCTTCCCCAGGACCTCCATGCCCCCCTCCTCCTCCCCCCCGCCCCCCCCTCCGGGTCCAGGCACCACCCCGTCTTTCCAGCGCGCCACCTCCCCCTACTCCCCCACCCACCAGAGGAACGGGAACGGCGGCGGCTCCCCGGTCCGGAGCAGCCCCCGCCCCGGCAGCGCCGGTCATGCTACCTCGCCCCCTGGGCCGGCGGCGGGGCCGGGCGGTGCCTCCGGGCGTCTGGGGTCCACCATGTCCCTGGTGGAGGGGAGGGGCGTGTCTGGTTCCCCTCTGAGGTCCTGCATGACGGCCGTGCCACAGCATTACGGCTCCACGCTGCCCCGCCAGGGGGCCCAGGCCCAGGCCCTCCCCTACGGACACGACTCCTACGGGCTCTACGAGAGGACCGCCCTGCCCCTGTCGCGCCCCGACAGCCTCACAGGTTAGTCACACAGCAGGATGCACGGGCACACGCAGGCGTACAGGAACGCGCGCTTCTTTTACCTGTGAGGACCGTTTGTGGCGACCAAAATGTTTTTTCCCTAAACCCTGAAACTAAGCCTAAACGTAATTCCAACATCCTCACCCTCAATCTAAACCCGAACGTAAGCCAGCCGCGGAGGCCTCGTGCTCTGAACGCAGCCGGGGAGTGTCCTCCCCCAGTTAAACGGCACAGACATCGTTTATACACTCCAAGGACGGAACGACATCGTGGTTGGGTGGGTCACCAGCAGGAGGAGGAAGATGACGAAACACTTATTTGGTTGTTTCTTGCCAATTCAGATTTTCTGCCGTTTCAACAAACTTGACGGTTGGTCGACTGACGAGCCTCTTTGAAGGTCTCTGTGTGAAAAACAACCACTGTCTCAGCTCAACATCCTGCTAGTCGTTGGGCCAGGGCTCTGCTTCCTCAGTGCAACTCCCTGTCAAAGCTATTCTAGCTCAACCGCCAATTCCTGTCCTACTCTAACAAACACACATAACAACACACAGGTTATACGGAGATATTGATTTCCCAAGTCAGGTATAAAAGAACATACAAATATTCCCAACTCCAGGTCCACTGGGGCTGTGCTGACAGAGAGATTTGTTTTCTGATCCATCCTGCCTCCGCTCAGCCCGCTCTGCCCCACTGACCCACATAGCCTGCTATATAAATCCCTCATCCGGGGGCTGTGTCCTAAATTGTTCTACCGTTTAGTGTACTATATAGGGAACGGGGGGTTGGGCATTTAGGACACACATTCAGGCTGACTCATTGCACTGCCTTGCTTCAGTGTTTGTGTCAGTGTAACATCCTAAAAGCAGCTTGGTTCCCATCTACAGCAGAAACAGACATTCAAGTGGCCCCCCCGGAGAGCCATATCCTTTCACAGCCTGTTAGGCTGAGGCACGGTGATCCAGGGGCTCTTGGTCGGCCCGAGGCTTTCGCTGTTCAGTGGACCTCAATAGGCTGAGATTTCAAAAGAAGTTCCACAATAGACCAGAGCCGATCTGCGACGCTGACACATCTCTTCCCTCCATCTCTTCCCTCCATCTCAGCGGACGTAGCTCTCCTTTCAGACAGTGCAGCCTATAATTCCTCATTTAAAATCCGTACACTGAAGACTTGAGGCCCAAACATACTCCACGCTAAGCACGTGCACGCGTACGCCGGATGGCGGCCACACGTGTCCTGCGTACGTTTGGGCCGTACTTTGTGCACGTCTCCCTGGGCCTTGAGAGTACGCATATTCGGGTGCAATACCAACAGAAATGGTGGGGCGGTACACCCAAGATCCTCTGAGGTTCTGCGAGACTGAAACATCGAAGTAGCACACAATGAATGTGTTTAATTATGGTCTAACGCACGATCTTTGTTGGCGTCACTGACACTCTTTTTTGTCGTTTTCTTAAGACATTCATTAATAACAGCACCTCCTCCTCTTTCGCCATCTTTATTGTGGTTGTACAAAATCAGCAGTTGTCAAGGTATTTCCGGGCAGGTAGAAAATGTTTTGTCGCGGACTGCCTCCTTGTGGACATAGCTTTTAAATATCCGTTTATACCGAAAGTACGCAGCGGAGTATGTTAGCAATGCCGCTTGCGTAGTGTTCGCGTACGCACATACGGACACCTCCGAAACCGGAGTATATCGAGATCTTTAAACATTGTGGAAGATTTAAGGTTAACGTGGGGTTGGCGAAGGAAATAACCCGGCTTCTACGCCTTCCGTCGCCAACGACATCGTCCCAAATGCCAGTGTTGACAGGTGACGCGCGGCGCGAACAATGTCTAGGTGATGGTCTGCTGTGTGTCCAGGTCTGCATAGCTCCTACGCCGCCCAGCACAGCCCGCTAGACCAGGACATGAGGATGGCCTTGTCCCCCGACTGCCACATCACGCCCGTCTACGAAGACCGAGCCTTCCACAGCCCCCCGTATCCCAGCCCGCCCCGCGCGCATGCCCACCACGGATCCCAGCAGGCCATCTACAGGAGACACGCAGGTACTTGCGCCGCACGGCCGCTCCGGTTGGCGTCCGCCCATCGTAGCCCGGAGTTCTGTCTGGTCCGGCTGCGTGTTCGGGAAACCCCTCGACCGCGGGGCCCGAGACATGGGACCGCCGACCAGGAGCTCAGCAGCCAGGGTGTCGGTGCACTCGGCCTCGTCCTGAACGTGTCTGTGTTCTCAGGTGCGGAGACCCTCCAGAGGACCACAAGCCATTGCAGCACCCTGGCGTACCAAAGAAGCAGCTACGGGCTGAACACGGCGGCGTTGTACGCGGACTCGTACAGGGTTTCCCAGCCAGGACAGTTGCCCGATGAGACGTCCTTCTCCAGACACTCCGGGCTAGGCGACAGGGGTGTTACCAGGTCCCCCTCCATAGATAGTATGCATAAGGACCCCAGGTACCCACACAGAGCATGTCGGCCCACAGCAAACGCTCACCCTGAGCAAAACCGTTTTCAAGAGTTTCAGTCGATACACAACGCAGACCCTAACCTCTCAGATTTCAATTTGATTGACCTACTGTGACATATGCCTGTTGATAGAATGTAAGCAATCCAACAATGCCAGAAGTATAACTGTATAAGAGTACAACTAATTTAGAGCAACACATGACAAAATTGATCCTCTGATTAGATTACAGTGAAAATGTTGTATAAATCCCATTACTAGATTGAAAGATTATCAAGGACATCATTGTTTCTAATTGAGTTTAGTTTTTTGAAGAGTCCTGGCTTTAAAGCTGAAAAGAGCGAACCAAGACAAATGACTTAGGTCCATTGCTGTAAAAGAAACCATAATTATTCAGTCGTCAGTCTCAAAGGGAATACATTTCTGGCAAATGAGAGGATTGTCGTGTAATGTGAGGAAGCGTGCTCGCTTATGATTGGACAAAACCATCGCCACTTTTTCATTTACATTTCAGTCAGTAGGCAGATGGTCTTATCCAGACCAATTTATATTTAGAATCAACTAAAATCAAAACAAACTTGTAGCGGTCACAGTTTTTTTTCAGGTGTCTCGTCGTTGTCATTACCCTTTGTCTGAAAATGCTCTTTTACATTTTACGTTTTACATTACACCTTTCCTGGTAGTTGCTGAGTGAATGAGCAGTCTCCCCCCCGCCTCCTGTAGGGAGTTTGGCTGGCGTGATCCTGAGCTTCCTGAGGTGATCCACATGCTGCAGCATCACTTCCCCTCAGTCCAGGCCAATGCTGCAGCCTACCTCCAGCACCTGTGTTACGGAGATAACCGCATCAAAGTGGAGGTGACCTGTCGTCCGTCCTCCCAGACCTGACCTGTCTATTTCCCTGTTCCTGTCTCCTTACCTGCCTTTCTCTTTGTATCTGACCTATACATGTCTCAGTTCCTGTCTCTATTCCTGTCTTTAACTCTGTTCCTGTCTCTGTTCCAGTCTTTGTCTCTATTCTTGTCTCTGTTCCTGTCTCAATTCTTCTCTCTGTTCCTGTCTTTGTCTCTATTCCTCTCTCTGTTCCTGTCTTTGTCTCTGTTCCTGTCTTTGTCTCTGTTCCTGTCTCCGTCTTTTACAAACCCTGTTTGCTGGTGTGTTGGGCCAGATGGAATCTACTATATGCGCTTCTAAGTTGACAGTTTTTAACAAAAAGTCTCTAGATTTGATTGCAGTTGTCCCCATCCGGCGTGTGTTGACATGGACCCTCTCCTACCAGGTGTGTCACCTCGGGGGAATCCAGCACCTGGTGGATCTGTTGGACCACAAGACAATGGAGGTGCAGAAGAGTGCCTGTGGAGCCCTGAGGAACCTGGTCTACGGAAAAGCAACAGATGACAACAAGGTGGCCCTGAGGAATTCCGGGGGCATTCCCGCTCTACTCAGACTACTGAGGAAGACCACGGATAACGAAGTCAGGGAACTGGTCACTGGTACGCCTCTGTCCCTCTGTCTAACAGAGTTTTGTACGTTTCTCAGTAGCTGGGCAGTTCTAGAACTGCCTTTTTGCTGACATTATCTATTGAAACATATTCCTAGTCTACATTAGTCATTTAGCTGACACTCCTATTCAGAGTGACTTAGAAGGAGCTAGGTGGAACGACACAGCTCACTAGTGGGCATTTAATACTCAGTTAATCAGTTATCGGTACAACCACTGCTGGAAGCAAGACGAGATACAGCAGGACGATGGCTACCCACTAGACCCACATCCTCTACTCACTTTCGCCCCACGGCCCGTCCCGTCTCTCCAACAGGCGTGCTCTGGAACCTGTCGTCGTGCGACGCGGTCAAGATGACCATCGTCAGGGATGCTCTGAGCACCCTGACCAACACCGTGATCATCCCCCACTCAGGCTGGAGCAGCTGCAGCTACAGGGAGGAGACCCAGCTCAAGTTCCACTCCTCTCTGCTGCTGCGCAACACCACCGGCTGCCTCAGGTGAGAGGAGGCCGCCCCGCCCCGTAACGGCAGACCTAGGATCAGCACGCCAACGCGTTAAGTGTGACACCGACCTTAGGTCGGACATTTTGGGGCAACGTCAACAGATTTTCTTCCTGGATGGAAGAATTCCCGAATTTCCTGTTGCCCTGTGTGACCCGTAGATTTCCATCGGAAGGGAGTGCCCTGGCCTCCAGGTGTGATGTGCAAGACGCCACAATACCACCTGAAATTCATTTTTTCTGGTGTGTGTTGGTGTCGTGCTGTCATTAGCGCGTTGACCTGTGTGTTGTGCTCTCCCAGGAACCTGAGTTCGGCGGGTGAGGAGGCCCGGGGTCAGTTGAGGTGCTGTGAGGGCCTGGTGGATTCCTTGCTCCACGTCCTGAAGGCCTGCGTTCACACCTCTGACTTTGACAGCAAGGTGGGACTGTTATCACCAAGTTCCAGAAACAATGACATTCTTCAGAAACCCCCTCTGTTTGATCTACAATTAGAACAGTCATCTTCACTCCGTGTGTGTGTGTGCGTGCGTGCGTGCGTGCGTGCGTGCGTGCGTGTAATTGAATGTTTCCCCCTCCGCCAGATTGTGGAGAACTGTGTTTGTACTCTGAGGAACCTGTCCTACCGTCTGGAGATAGAGATGCCCTCGTCCCGTCTGCTGGGGACCCAGGAACTGGATGTCCTGCTTGGCTATGGATCCCCCAGCAAGGACCTGGACTACCTCTGCTGGAGCAAGAAGAGGAAGAAGAAGAAGGGTTGGCTGGATGATAAGGTGTGGTTGGTGTTATCCTCAGGTGTGGTAAGGTGCGGTTGGTGTTATGATTAGGTGTGGTTGGTGTTATCCTCAGGTGTGGTAAGGTGCGTTTGGTGTTATGATAAGTTGTGGTTGGTGTTATCCTCAGGTGTGGTAAGGTGCGGTTGGTGTTATGATAAGGTGTGGTTGGTGTTATCCTCAGGTGCGGTTGGTGTTATGATAAGTTGTGGTTGGTGTTATCCTCAGGTGTGGTAAGGTGCGGTTGGTGTTATGATAAGTTGCGGTTGGTGTTATCCTCAGGTGTAGTAAGGTGCGGTTGGTTTTATGATAAGTTGCGGTTGGTGTTATCCTCAGGTATGGTAAGGTGCGGTTGGTGTTATGATAAGGTGCGGTTGGTGTTATCCTCAGGTGTGGTAAGGTGCGGTGGTTGTTATGATTAGGTGTGGTTGATTTTATCCGGTCTCACTCCCTCACCTGTGATGAAGGTGCTTGGAGACAGTTGTGCTAGTTATAGTCAACTGATGAATAACATTATCCTCAATAGTGATTCTTCTCTTCTCTTGGAGGAATTTCTTTCGATTTTAACCAAGTGACTCTTGCTCGCCACATGGCCTTAATTGTGTTTGTCAGTGGGACGGTGTGGGGCCCATACCGGGGTTTGGAAAGCCTCCGCGGGGACCGGAGATGTTGTGGCACCCGGCCGTGGTGAAGCCCTACCTCAGCCTGCTGGCAGAGAGCTCCAACCCTGCCACCCTGGAGGGCTCCGCTGGGTCCCTGCAGAACCTGTCTGCTGGCAACTGGAAGGTACAGGTCACATTATCCAGTTAGCCACACCTGACTGAGACAACTGGAAGATACAGGTCAGATTATCCAGTTAGCCACACCTGACTGAGACAACTGGAAGCGACAGGTCACATTATCCAGTTAGCCACACCTGACTGAGACAACTGGAAGAGACAGGTCACATTATCCAGTTAGCCACACCTGACTAGGACAACTGGAAGATACAGGACACATTATCCAGTAAGCCACACGTGACTGAGACAACTGGAAGATACAGGTCAGATTATCCAGTTAGCCACACCTGACTGAGACAACTGGAAGATACAGGACACATTATCCAGTAAGCCACACCTGACTGAGACAACTGGAAGATACAGGTCACATTATCCAGTAAGCCACATGTGACTGAGACAACTGGAAGATACAGGTCAGATTATCCAGTTAGCCACACCTGACTGAGACAACTGGAAGATACAGGACACATTATCCAGTAAGCCACAGCTGACTGAGACAACTGGAAGATACAGGTCACATTATCCAGTAAGCCACATCTGACTGAGACAACTGGAAGATACAGGTCAGATTATCTAGTTAGCCACACCTGACTGAGACAACTGGAAGATACAGGACACATTATCCAGTAAGCCACAGCTGGCTGAGACAACTGGAAGATACAGGACACATTATCCAGTTAGCCACACCTGACTGAGACAACTGGAAGATACAGGACACATTATCCAGTTAGCCACACCTGACTGAGACAACTGGAAGATACAGGTCACATTATCCAGTAAGCCACACCTGATTGACATCCATGTGTTCACTGTATTGTTGTATTACAGTTGACGGTTCCAGCTGATTTATTTTCCATATTAAACGGTAAAAATAGCCATCCATTCACACCTCTAGTTTAATGCAGGACCCTGTGTGTTTGCGGTGACCCTATGTGTGTCCAGTTTGCGGCCTACATCCGCGCGGCGGTGCGTAAAGAGAAGGGTCTGCCCATCCTGGTGGAGCTGCTGAGGATGGACAACGACAGGGTGGTCTGCTCTGTGGCCACTGCTCTGAGGAACATGGCCCTGGACAGCAGGAACAAGGAGCTCATAGGTCAGACACACACACACGTCTACTTACCTATCGAAATGGACACGCTGAAGTTGATTGCCCTACTTTTACTAATCCCAACCCTAACCCCAAAACCTTATCTTAAACTTGTTTCTCGTGTAACCATGTTATTGAGAAATGTTTGTCCCTGTTCTGTGGTTAAGTACGCACACAAACCCAGACAGAAACACTATCACACTGCTCCTCGCTCTCTCTCGACGCCCCCCCCCCCCCGCCCCACAGGGAAGTACGCGATGCGAGACCTGGTGAACCGTCTCCCCGGGGGCAGCCCCTCCCTGCTGTCCGACGAAACAGTGGCGTCGGTCTGCTGCACCCTCCACGAGGTGACCAGCAGGAACATGGAGAACGCCAAGGCCCTGGCGGACACGGGCGGCATCGAGAAGCTGGTGGACATCAGCCAGGGTCGAGGGAAGGGCTACTCCATGAAGGTGGTGAAGACTGCGGCTCAGGTGCTCAACGCGCTGTGGCAGTATAAGGACCTGCGCACCTTTTACAAGCAGGTGAGATCCCGGTGTGGAAGGGTTCGGTTTAGTCCTTTTGTGAACTAACATCAACAGTCGAGACTGCACCCGGTTGCCTTGGGAAAATCGGAACTGATCTCTCCAACGGCGAAACAAGTAAAACATTCCGGTGTTGGTTGTGTCTGTGCTGTAGGACGGCTGGCACCATGGGCACTTCATCACTCCTGTGTCCACTCTGGAGAGAGACAGGTACCGGTCTCAACCAACCCTGCCCTCCAGTACCTTACAGCTGTCCCCGGTGCTCCGCCAGTCAGGTGAGAGCACTCCGCCAGCATTTTTAATCAACACAGACCACAAAGGACCTTCCGTTCTAAGTGTGGTTCCTCTCAAGGTTTCTCCTTGAGTTATTCCATGGCACTGTGCTTCAGCTTGCTCTTTATGGTATAGACAGGGCTACTCTGTAGCACTTTGTGAGAACAGTTGATGTAAAAAAAGACTATCAAATACAATAGATTCTTTGAATGAGACATGGTTACGTCTTCCCAGGTGGCAGTGCAACTTCCTCTCCTGCCATGTTGGGGTTCAGAAGACACAGCTCTAACTACCAGAAGGCTAAGTCATCTATGCAACTCGATACCTATTATGGAGACAACAGTTTACATAAAAATCAGTATACAGGTGAGCCTCGATTATATCGTCTTGTAGCTGCCGAGTGTATTTTCATTTGCCTTTGCATTTTCTTGTTTTTCATGCATTTCATGTTTCGCAACTTAACAAAACTGAAGAAATGGGTGACTAAAGATGTCATTTGATTACCTGTTTGAATGTTTTTGTAAGAATTTTGAATTTGTATTTTTACTTTTAGGGTCAGAAAAGCAAACACCATATTTCATTGGGTCCTATTCCTCCCCAACAAGAGAGGACTATCCAAGATCCCAGGTAAAGAACAAGAAAAATATTGTGGGGAGAAAATGTCTCAATACTGCAGAACCTGATATAAGATGACCTAATACAATAAAGTTGAATTCATCCTATTTACCGTAATTCTCTGTACGCTTTCCCAGCATGGAGATGTGTTCTATGCTGACGAGCCAGAAACGAAGACTTACAACACCTACAGAATGTACCTGTCATCGCCACAAGGCTACGGAGACGAGGAACCCGGACCTTATCTGGACGATGCAGGCGACGCGACCTCAACAGAGAGATACAACACGGCTCAATCTAACAGACTCAAATCCAGTGTCACTAACTATGTGGACTTCTACTCCACCACCAGGAGGCCTTCTCAGAGGGCCAACCAGTACACTGGATCCCCTGACTCTTGGGTTTAGGCGTGCAGAAACTGTGGACAGTATCATCACTTTAAGATCTGTATGTTCAGTGGGGAGGGGGGGTGTTCTGTAAGCGTGTGTGTTCGGGGAGTGGGCATGTGCGTGTGTAAGGGAGACAGAGAGAGAGGTCCGGAACACTGAGAACACGAACGTTTGTGTGTGTCTGTGTGTGTTTGTCGGGGGTGGGGTGTGTACTGTACTGTGCGAAATACCTTGTTGTTTTCTGGAGTGGTGTAATGTCAGCCAAAGAAGGTGTTCTATTATAGCAGATTTTGTTCAAGTCTTCTCTCCGCAGCCGGGAAGGTTCTGTTGAGTTAAAGGAGAGGTTGACTGGACACGAGGCCAGGATCCTCAGATATTGTTTGAAAATGTGAACAATGGAGAAGATGGAAGAAGTGAAAATAAACAATAAAGGGATAGTTTACTCAATATACAAATGAAGATAATGTTTATTCCAACAAATAAATGGGCCTGATAAATGTATATTTTGGGAATAGACTACGTAAATATAAATTGTATGTGAGTCTACTTCTGAGTTAACCAGGATTACTGGTTAATGAACTATAACCAGATGGAAAATCCTATCGATTTGTATTTTGAGTAAAACATCATTTGTATGTTGGCCAAATATATATCATAAAGTCATAACTGTGAAATGTCAAATAGTATTTGTACAGAAAAATTTCAAATGTGACACTGTCTTGTTACAGAACATTGCTGTACTCAACGTGTAGACCCGTGTGTATGATATGGTGTGCGTCTAGTGTTTTCTTTTTTAAATATTATTTATTTATTGTTTTTTTGTGATTCTCCTAAAACGCTCTGTTGTATGTTGTCCAGCACTGGTGGAGATGTGCCACGTGTCAGACCGAAATATATGAAGATTAAAAGGACGTCAACACTAAGAAAGATTCAGACGTTAAGAATTAATTTTTCAGTAAGCAGTGGGGTGGAATTGCAGGTGGTGTCTGTGATGATTTGTGTCATCCAAACATTTTTCATTTCGAAGAGGGCGCGTCCACCTTTTACGGAGAGCGCATGATTATAGCCTTTCATCAGCAACACCAACTTTGAGAAGGATGGATCACAGCTTCGCTCACGCCATGAACATTGCAAGAGCTTTGGCGGGACATGCGTTGTTTTGAAGAAACGTCGACAAAGTAAACTTGACTTATCTATATAACAGGTATGTTGTATATTGCTTGTTTGTACTTTAACATGTGATGATTTCAGAGACATCTTCGAGATACGTTGAGTATTAGGTAATTGCAAACCCGTTACATAGTTCACCGTTTATTTTTCGGATTTTTACCGTTATCGCGTATAGGAATTTGGACGGATTTGAACGTCAAGTATTATTTTTGTTAACATGAAAGCCTATTCACGTTGACATGCATGGGTCCATTTATCTTTACTAGTATTTTTCACATTCCGTCTTGTTCAGGTCTTGCTCCTAGACCACTGTCCAATAAGGAAATTTGGTAACTCGTCGTAATCTTCCCATGAACGGTTTTCCTTCTCTAGGAATTTGTGACCAGCTTAATAGTTCAACACGATTTTTGCAATAATGTTGTTTATCTTATTGTCAGTTTTCCTCAGAATTCCCAGAATCAATCTACCATGTTCAAAGCAGTATTTGGGTGGAGTAGGAAAGAAGAGAAGAGGAGTCGGAAGGAGCAAGTTAAAAAAGGTGAGAAAGAAAACAAGGTACCTAACCCAGTCAGCGCCACTACAGCCGATACTGACAACGGCAGATCGCTAGTAGACACAATTAACCTTTTCATTGAGTCTAATGGTGTCAATGAATGTTGTTCATAAAAGGCAGGGGCGGCAAATTATTATAGAAAGCCTACTGATAGATGTCTGGTTCTGGGAACCATGGGGTTGATATTGGAATCTGCACTATCACAGGGGTGTCTGTAAATGAGCAGGGATCAGTCACTGTCTCTGTCAAAGTGAAAACGATCCTCATCATTTGGACTCGCCCTAATTGAAGACAGTAGCTACTTTGCTGCTCTGAATTTTCTGTCCCCTGGTGATTTGAGCATAGAGCCATTTCAATTAGCCTAATTAAGGTTAGAATGCCGTGTCCCAATGCTGTATGTTCCTGTTAGGTCTAAAGTGTGTCATGAGAAGTTAGAGAGGGTTAAACAAAAACAGTCCTGACCCACAAACGATGATCATTTGAGTCATGATATATTGTATACATGTATATAATTTAAAGTGATATCACAATAGTAGTTATATATACAGTTACTGTATATTTTTTACCTATGAGGCACAGGGGTGTTGTATATGGCCAATATACCATGGTTAAGAGCTGTTCTTAGGCACAACACATCGTGCCACCAGCTTATGGGATCTCTAGAATTACGTAATTTTAGTAATACCTCTATTTTGGTAGGCTATAATCCATTATTCAGATCGATGCTGGGCCCTGTGTGTTTCCATCGCATGTCTCTGGTTTTGCTTCTTCCTGCCTTGTTCCAGTAGTCATGCTGCCACTAGTTAGCTCCATTTTGTGAGGTAACAACGAGCAGTCGTGTGTTGCGTCCCAGAACCTGATTGGAGAAATTGGAACCCACACTGTGGATGTACGGGTACAATGATAGCATATTGCACATCAAATATTTAATGCATCAAATGTTGGCCCGCTTAAACTCTGAGAAGTGTGTCAGTCTTTTTTTAAACGCCAAGTTACATCTACTGTGCCACCAGGCATTTTGCTCCTGAAATAAAGACCAAATGGTGGAAAAGTACTACATCAAACTTGAGTACCTGAGTATGTGGAATAGTTTAGGCCAGAACTTGGCTATGGGCAGTCTAGAAGTTGTTGTTTTTTGCTGCCCCCCCCCCCCCACACACACACACACACAGACACACACATTTTCAGTAACAAAAAATATTTAACCTAGAATTTTTTTTCACAAGTATCCCTGTGAATAAAATAAGAGACATTGTCATAATGTAATTAGTCAATGAAGGTATTGTTATTAGCAAATGAGATATATTTTCAGGCTTAGCTGTGGTGCATTTTCTGTGTACAAACAATCTTTTGCAATTGATTTGAATTATGTTCCGCCTCCCACTGTTGAATCTATTTGCCCAGTTCTGTGGGAACACCGTACATCCTGTGAAATGACTGGGTTAAAAGCCTTGAGAGAGCATGTTGTTCCCTGACTAAATGATGAGCAGCATATGTTTCCCATAAGGCCGCGGTGTGTGTGTGTGTGTCCGTGTGTATGTGTGCATGTAGCTTGGAGGCTTGCTCAGAGGAATCAGAGAAGGAGAATGGAAAACTTTGTATCACTATTAGAGGCCCAGAATTTTAAACTGCTTATGATCGAGTTGTAACAACTCCCTGCCTCCCTAGTCCATAACCTGTGCGTTATACGTGTTAGTATCCATGCGGATTATCTTTTCTATAATTATCTTGTTTGGCATAGATCGTCCATCTTAATCATGTTTTCCACAGGATAGGGGTTAATGTGTAAACCATCGTAAATGTCAATGGATTGTTCTAATGTGATTTTGTTGCAGGACTTGGCTATGGTATCACTACTCTATGGTGTCACTACTCTATGGTATCACTACTCTATGCATCAAGTGGGGCCATTAACTGCTACATACATGTATACCATTGAGGTCAACTGTGCACTGATTCAATTTAGCAGAGGGGGGAGGAGGCAGAAGTGGAACAGCCATTCCTTAAATACCTGGGCCAGTAAGAGGTCCTCTCTATTGCTCCAGAAACATGTATGTGAAGATCCTGTTTAACTTTCCAGATAAACTTTTTTCTAGGGCCTTACTACTGATTATAGTTTTTCTTCCTTCGGGGCATTTGGTCTTTGTCTTTAGCTTTTATTTCCCCGAGCTCCTCATTCTCAGACATCTCCCACTCTGTGGACCTCCCCTCTCCAACTCTTTGGACCTCCCCTCTCCCACTCTTTGGACCTCCCCTCTCCCACTCTTTGGACCTCCCCTCTCCCACTCTTTGGACCTCCCCTCTCCCACTCTGTGGACCTCCCCTCTCCCACTCTTTGGACCTCCCCTCTCCCACTCTGTGGACCTCCCCTCTCCCACTCTGTGGACCTCTCCTCCCACAGCAGTAGTGGCTGACTACCACACCCACAGTATCCAGAGGAGGGGTACTCGTTCCTGGGTGACCCACTACCAGGAGCCTGGCCGTGCCCACCACCTCCAGGAGAGGCCAAGGGGAAAGCTCGCCAAAGGGGAGTCCATCTCCCTGCCCTCCTCCCCCCTGGTCCCTCGCCAGTCCTTCATACCCTCGCACATGAGCATCAAGTCCCCAGGTACTGGAACAGCTGTTCTGCTGTGAAACACATTGACACACACACACACACACACACACACACACACACACACACACACACACAGGCACTGACAGACACACACTCTCACACACACAGTCATTGACACAGGTGCGCACACTGAGGAACGGACAGAGAGATAAACCGCAAACCTGAACATACTTTCATAATTTTCTTTTACTTTTCCCGTTGCTACGTTCGTTGCTAGCCAAGCGACGAGTCCTGCTCTTGATCGTCTTCATCATAATGTTCTGTTCAGTAGGCCACTTGGCTGTAAGAGGCCATTGGGTACCCTTTGTGGAGATTTGGTTGTGATTGCTCTGCCTAGTTTCTCGTCCCAGTGGGTTTATATCACGTTCGGTGAATGCCTATTGATTGATTCAAGGCTAATTACACAGCTAGCTCTTTATTTCCCCCGGGAGATATTGTAGATTATAATCCAAATCTTCTTGTCTGACATACTGTACGTCAATAATAACAACAACTCACAGTATCCCCAGAGACTGAAGGCTGAAGAAGTTTTATTAAGCTGACTAGCACTTTAATAACTCAAGTCATTGGCTTTTTAAATATTTTTACCGCGCTGTTATTTTTTGTTTTTGTGGGGGTTTTTTTTTACCATGCAGTGGCGACTCCAACGCCAATATAGGTTAATACTGGTTTGGTCTACAGTTGAACCTCCTGCCCGCTAGCCCGAGAGTCATCTGCTAAGGACCCAGCCCGAAGATCGCGTCTTTGGTGTTCTAGCTGAGGAACACTAGGTGGCAGTCACAAGCTGTAGCTCCGCAGAATTAGTGTGGACTTTTACCTAGACACACACAGACAAGACACACACAGACAAGCGTGTTGCCGATATTTGAACCGATTTCATCAGAGTTTATACCACACCGCATGTATCTGAGCTTATGCTGGTTTTATCCAACTCATGGGAGAAATTCAATTTCACCCACTGCAAATCCCATCTGGAAGAGTTTAATCTGTCTTTATTTTTCTCGTTTTATTTCTCTCTCTCTCACACCCCCCCCGTGTTTCTCTCTCACGCTCACTCTCTCGCTTTCTCCTCCCTTTCTTGTTCCCCTCCACATCACACTCTTTCTCTGTGGCTCTTACTGAAGGTCTCTACAGGAAGCTGGAGTATGCAGAGAGTCCTTCTTTTCCCGGCGATGCCTTCGTCTTCACTCTGAACAACAGGCGGGGTTCTCAGAGAGGTGAGTGTCGGCGTGAGAGTTGCATCGGGGTGTGTCTGCTCAGAGGGCTTTACATAAGAGGTGAAGGTGCGACGCTGAAAGACTAACGGAGGAGAGAGGAACTGAGCAGATATAGGAGGGAACATCTGTGTAGGTTAAAGGCAGTGGGTTGCTGCGGTCCTCACTTGTTTGCATCCAGCACATGTTGCCATGGTTCTAGAGTTCTCTTAGTACTGTGTGAGTGAGTGAGTGAGTGAGTGAGTGAGTGAGTGAGTGAGTGAGTGCGTGTGTGTGTGTGAATGCTCACACGCAGGGCGTTTGGGCATTTCCATGGCCTGCCTAAGTAACAATGAGTTTAAATGCCTGACGGTTCCTGCGCAGCTTTCTGTGTTGAGAGTCTGGAGGGGCTGGAGAGGCTGGAGAGGCTGGAGGGGCTGGAGAGGCTGGAGGGGCTGGAGGGGCTGGAGAGGCTGGAGAGGCTGGAGAGGCTGGAGGCTAAACCCTCAGGCGTCACAGACTGTCTTCAGCCTCCTCCCATCCTCTCCTTGCCAAGCCCCTCCCCTCTCCCTCTGCTTCGCATATCCAGCAGCTATGGCATGCTGGTACATTTGCTCTGCGCCGCAATTATTACAAACTCAGTTAAACGCGTCTTCTTGGAATGTGTGAAAGGTCCTGCGAGAGGTCCGAGGGTTAGACTGATATGAAAGGGGATTCATTGGGAAGCATTCAAGATCAGCCTTGTTTTAGATAGCACGACTTGTTTTGAAACACACCCTGCAGGCTGGATCTGAATGCATGGATTCATTATGGATTCTTTACCTTTGGTGAGAAATTAGTTGGGCACCCGGAGATCAGTGGATGAGAATGGCTGATATTGTCTCTTCATGGGCATGGCATTTTGAAAAATAACAGATTTTACTTCATGAAAGAAGTCTTGATTCAATTTCTAAATCTCATTCTAGTTCAGTGATTTAGTAGTAGCTTAATTACTTTAAATAGCTTTTATGATGATGATAATATTGTTCCATCAGTAGGGGGATTACAACCATGATGGTATCCTCAATTAGGCAGTGAGCCAAAAAGGGTCCCCAAAAATAGTGTGCTATATCATGCCGATTTGTGCCTCATGTCAGCCAAAACTTCTCACTTTCAAACTTCTGTAATTTCAGATTCATGGCTAACTGAGGTATGATTCTACACATGTAAACAAAATATTACAAAACCAGACAAAATGGAATGTATAAAATAAGTGTTTTGTTAATTTCGGAAGTCCCAGATTACATCTTTCATTGAGGATTTTCTGAAATAGACTGTCCCTCCAGGATTCCAAAGAGATTTTTTGGTGATTTCTTAAGGCAAAAATGCTTGAAGTATTTGCATGGCAATATGCAATGATTTTTTTTCCAGTTGGTCACAAAGTGATACTTTGCAGTGAATGTGTGATGAATGGTTGAAATTATGAGCTCTGCTTTTGTGCTGTGGGGATCTGTCGGTTTAATGTAATAACAATGCAGTTATTTTAGTCTTTGATTCAATAATTGGTCAAATATGTAAACCCTCGAATGATATGCGAGGACATTGATTTGGCAAACACATCTGAGATTGCAAGAATAGCGGATTCCTGTGAGGACAGAATTTCCTCAATCCTTTAAAAAAATATTTACCTATTATTTACTAATTTTTTTCACTATGACAAAAACTGAAGGAATGCTTAGATGGCCTCGGTAAATATCCAATATTAATATCCTCATCTATTGAAGTCCCTGTAATTCTCAAGGTGCCAAAATTAGTGCATTTAAATGAAAACAACGACCAAGCAACAACTAGTAATTGAGGTTTTCGGTTTGTTTTAAAACCAATTTTTGTTTCCCAGTTTGACTTTAGCTCGAGTAACACTTATGTAAGCAGCCAAATGTAAAGTAGCCAACAGAAATACAAAAAAATAAATGAGTGTACCCAGTGTGGTGTTTATAGTAATATCCAAGCCACATCATTATTCTTTTTAGCACAAAAAACAACATTCCTGTCGAATAAGAATGACAATTGATGAATTGTGTTTTTGTAAATCTCTGCTTTACCAAAGTGCCTTGTAGTGTGCTGGGTTTAGATTGAACAACCTTTGGCCCTTCTATAAACTACAATGACACTCACTCACAGTTCTCACAAAGAGTTGTGAGGAAACCATGCACCAATATGTTGTGACTAGCTTCATCTCCTACATTTTAACTATCACTAAAAGTGCCAAGGAACTTCAGGGAACCATTAAAGTGCTCAAAGGGTCAATAGGGTTTTACATAGAACAGTCACCCCTTCTGAAGAACCCGTGAGGAATCCTAATTTTCTTCTGTGAATACGGCACAGCCCGGTGGGGAACCAAACACCGAAACATAGTGTGAATATATGTGATGTTTCCGTTTTCTGATGAGAATATCAAACAGAGTTCAGAGCATGATGTCACGTTCATATCAGAGTGCTTTCTCCATTTCACCTCCACTACCAGTCAGACACATCTCCAACCGTGCATTCACCAACCGTTTTCCAAGTTCCAACAACCAATTCAGCATAGTGAAAATAACCCATTATTACTGTTTTATTATCGTTTAAAAACTTGATGGTTACATTTAGATTTTCATAAGTGGGTTGGGGTTAAATGTTGAATGCCTGTCATTGACTGAAATAGTAATAATCCACATAAAACCACAAAACTGGAAAAGCATCTTTTTGCATTATTACACCGTTCATAATCTTCCACAAGGGATTTTTAGATCCACTTCAAATAAGGTCTGTGTTTCGTGTACAGAGACCTTACACGAAACACAAGGTGAATTTTATCAATATTGTCTAAATAAACAAATATATTTTTTGTACAGTTAATTGAAGCGAATACGTTGACAAACGTCACCTTGTGACCACAGACCAGTTGAATTCACATTGTTTCAACATTGAATCTATGTTTGAAACATATGGATTTAAAAAAAATGTATCAACCGAAATGTTCTTATTTCAGCCAGCACTGAAAACAAAGAAATTAGGGTAAAACATCAACCAGATACTTATGTCATAATTAATTATAGCCAATTTTCAACGATTGCTTGTGTTGTGAACCAAACGCATTACTACTTTGGTAACACTACAAATATGCTAAAAACCTCCAAAATCCCAAAGTGAAGACTATTTTACAATCTAATGTCACAGCATTTGTGTATTCTAGGAACATACAGGGTCGCAGTGAGCTACTGTAACTATACATTATTTCTATTCCAATCAGAGCCATTGTGCATGTTTGAATATTGTCACGTCCTCACAGGGCAGGCCTGCCACGCCAGTGGGATCCAACACCCATCTCCCTCATTTAGAGCACGGACTTCTGCTAAGTTTTGTTATTGCCCTCCCGTGTTCCTCGTCGCCATCCCTTTGGTTTCTTCTTTCCTCATGTGTCTTGTCAGTTATTGATTGGATTCTTTCTTCCTGTGTAACGTTGCTTTTGTTTTCATGTTGTGGTGTTAGTTTCCGTTCTCAAGTTCTGTTCCATTTCAGTTCTGTTTTTAGAGTCCTCTGTTCTCCCTGTGCACAGCGTTAGAAAGATGACCTGCAGGTCAAAATTGCAGGTCTGTGCCGATTTTTATAATTGCTGTAATCTGTGCAGAATCTCAAATGTCCTTGATGATTTAAATAATTGTTTTAATGTAATCTCAGTGTAATTGTTTGTGCTATAACATAAAGCACAGTGGCCTGTGTTACCAGTCCCCTGTGTTACAAAGCATTGTCAATCTGTCTCTGTCTTTCCTTTTGTTTTCTGTCTGTGTCTGTGCCCATGTATGTGACAGTCTGTGTCTGTCTGTGATTATCAGCTCGTTGTGTGATCTCTGCTGTGTAGGAGAAGTGCTAGTGCCTGCCCTTCATGTAACCAGTCAGCTCCTTTCATTATGACCCCTAGTCTGAGACAT